>BGNK01001737.1:68237-131409 GCA_003297005.1 Symbiodinium sp. clade A Y106 | reverse complement strand
CAGGGATTCCTGTTGCCATCGACGGCCAGGCTGGAGGGCATCTGCTAGCAATGCATCTGCACGCAGGAACCAAATCCGCACCCGAATTCTCCACAGGAGTCCCTTGGTCATAAGGGCAATTGTATCTCGGTGTTCCGGGTCCAGCACGGATTGTGGGCACTGTTCCACCACGGCAACGCAAGCTTGTGTAAGGCGGTCCAACTATTTAGGGTAATTCACAAGGCCATCGGCAAAAGACCATGGGCAGGTGGAAGTGCTAGTTGTGTTACACTGTCGTAGCTGTAGGAGCGGCTCTATACATATATGTCATATATGTATATAAACAAGCCATGCATGACTCGATCAGCCACGAAATGACAGCAGCTCGACCACTCACAGTCCAGATGGGGCAAACATACGGGTCAGTTGGCACCAGCACTCGTGAAAATCTACCCTGTGCGAGAATTTCGTACTTTCGTTTAATACATATCTCACGGCGAAGAACATGACTCAAATGATCGAACACGCAATTCCTGTCCGCGACTTTCGCATTAAGCACATGATGGCACGAGGGTCCTGCTTCGACCGGCCACCCCAGAAAGGGAACTGCGCAGCGACCTTGCTCGATGACTGTAAGGCAAGGAAGGGTCTGTGGGTTCCATGAGGTTTCTTTACGAGGTTTTGACCTTAATTAGGGCCGCACATTGACTTTGCCTTGTAACAAACAGGAACCTAGGCCGGCATCTGGAATCAACCAACGGCCGAGCCAAGCAAAGGCCGCGCACACTTCAATGCATTCATGCATGCATGCATACATGAGTGTACTCGTATGGCTTGTATGCGGTTCTTTGTTGGATGTGCTGCTTAATTACGGATGTGCTTACAGTTAAGAACTTCATGGGATTCGTGTGCCTGTTGTGTCACACAGCTTCCGTGCACTACTCCCTGCACCATGACGGTCCGGCGTATCTGCGACGGCCGCAATGAGATGCAAAGGCGATGTACGGCACCTCTTAATTGCTTATGTACTGTCCTCCTCCTCCTCGCAGCTCGCAGCTCTCTCGTTTCCTTGCCATGAGCTACAACTCTTGTGCCTCCCCGTAATTCGACTCTCCCAGTCAATGGGACAGCCCTCGAGCTGACATACCAAGCCGAGCAAAACGACAGGAGCCAACCAGGCATATTAGCTCTAACTTGGGGCTGGACCTCAACCAGCAAACGAAGGCAAGCACTGGTGCCTGTACACATCCATCCATCCATCCATCGGTGTATGTGTGTGTTCGTGCGTTTGTGCATGCATGCGCACATATATGCACACATGCAGATCGAGTTATGAATTTGCAGGGAGCGACTGTGGTAGAAACCGAACGATCAAGTCGATTCTGTGTGTTTTCTGTGTATCTACAGACCGGCCAAACGACCTTCCCTCGAACCCGTGGATCTACGTACGCCCATGTAGGGACAGGCACGGAATGCCAGAAAAGCTCGTTTATCTTGGGAGCTGCGTAGATGCAGCAGTAGTATAGTCGTCTGAGCGGAACCCGAAACCCTAAGGCACTTTTCAACGCAGAAGAACAGCCAGGAAGCCATATGGGCTGCTCAGAGGCCGCTGTACACGGCGCGCACTACGCTCCGAGCTGTTGTGGCACAGGCATATGTTGTGGCACAGGCATAGGCGGTCCCTGCGCTTGTGGAAGGAGCATCGGCATCAGAGGTGGAGGCACCGGTACCTGAAGTTCATTATTGGCGAAGCCTTTGGGGGCTCGATCTTGCTCTGAACAATGGTCAGCGAGTCTCCATCCGCGACTTCATAGGAAGAGATGGTTCTGTCGTCCAGCAGCTTCTCGGTGCCGTAGACGAGTCCTACTTGTGTTAGAGAGTCCAGGCCAAGAGCCGCATGGATTCTGGTGCAGGTTTCTGCGACCGTCTGGTCGGGGTTGATGCGGTTCACCGGCGATTTGTCCTCGGGGCCATCAGGGATCGAGTTGCCCGAGACGGCAAAAAGGTTAACGGTGATGTCCTTGCTGTCACAGACATCTCCGCATCCGCCTTGGGTATGTCCGCTAGGATCGTGTGAAGATAACCGCCCTGAACCCATGACCCTCATCCATCCTCATCGCCGACCCTGAAGGGAAAACGATGGCATCCTTATATAGCTTATTCCGTTTCTGTATAACCCATCGAACTCAAGCTGCAAAGCCATTCTGGATGCGGAAGCGCTGTGCGAAAGACTGGTCGGAACTCTCACCGCATGGCCACTGAATACATCGCTCTGGACCTGCCAGCAGGGATAACACTCTTAACCGGAACTCGGCCAATCCTACACCCTTGGGAAAACTAGCAGCCCTGCAGTAAACCTTTTTGTGCCAGGGCTGACTATGCCACTATGCTGGGAGAAGCTGGCGGCATTTAAGCCATTAAGCATCCGCATCCACGCCTCTGATCTCGCCAGCAGCCTTGCCGTAAGCTTTGCCAAAGCCCTTGCCGACGGCATAGTCCCTGTTGAAGTCGCTGCCCTTGCCGAAATGCTTGCCAGAACCCTTGGTGTAGGAGTAATCCGCGTCGAAATCGCTCCCCTTGCCCTTGCCTTTCATGTCATTGCCTTTTTTGCCCTTTCCCTTCCCCTTCCCTTTGCCCTTGCCTTTGCCAAAGCCCATGGCAGCTCCGGCTAACTGCACGATGGAGCATGGGGCGGGCTTTGAGCACAACCGGCTTCCGGATGCAAACTTGAATGTTGCTTCTTTGGCTTCAGCTTCGAGGGTGGCTGTTGAATCCGCTAGCAAACCAAGGTCTTAAGGCGCAGGTCTGACTTTGGCGGTGTGGATTTTGTCTCTCCTTGAATGGCTTTAGCATTTGGAGCACAGTTAGCAGCTGAGACCGAAACACGCTTTCAAATCAAAAGCCGAGGGGCTACTCGGAACAGTCGTAATTCTGGCGCAGTCAAGGGCCCATTTCGAGAGCACCAGAAGCCTCCCGCATAGCAGCTGTTGCCACGATTGCTGGCCTGGGCCAGGCGAGAAAAAGCTCACAATCGGGGGTTCGAAGCTGGCTTAGAAAAGAAACACAAGCAGTCACGAGCGTGCGTCGCAATTTCGCCCTTGCGCTGCATCTTGTCTACCTGAACCTTAAACCGGTGGACCGGGCGGAGCCGACCATGCTCATCCTATCCGTCTCTTCGAGCCTGCAAAGACTAAGTTAAAGCCTACACGCTGCGAGTTCCCCTACTTCTACTACTCCAACTCACTACCAGCACTAGAAGCGCTGCCGCACCGCTATCCCTACCACTACCACTGCCACTTGCACGAGTACTGCCTGATCTGCTAGTGACGAGTGTTACTAATACAGTTAGTAATGCTAGTACCACTAGCACTAGCACTGCTACTGCTACGGCTCGTGCTCTTGCTCCTTATACTCATCCCAGTGGTGGTGCTGCGCTGGCTGCAAGCTACTCGTACTCCGACTGCTGAGACTGTACTAGCTCTCCTGTCATTCCAGGATATCGTAAACCCGCCTGTGTCAGCGATTGGAGGGCGGAGGCATTGACCCGATCTGCTGGCAGTTCCGGAAGCAGCCGGATTGGACGAGAGGAGAAAAGTGTGATAAAAGGCAGCATGACCTCGGCTTCATCGAGGGGCGCTGGCCCAAGCTAGTGTTTAGTGTACTAACTGCCATAGATAGCGGCTAATTACGCGTTGTAATGGTAGGACCACCAACCGATTTCTGCCACGATCTTGCAATCAACCGACCTAGATCTCAATGCCGGCAACAGTTGTGAATGGAGCCATCGATGGTTTCTTAGAGTGTGGGGTGGTTCAAGTGGGTGGGGCAGACGACCAGGACTCACGCGCATCATGCTCTTCTCACGTCAGACGTCCTTTTGGTACGTAAAATTCACCTGGAAAAACTTGACAAAACATATCTTCGGAGCTTGCAGCTTTGGAGTACGCATGAAAAGGAGTCCACCGACCTCACAAACTCCACAACAATTCTGTCATACCACACCCTATAAACCTAGGAATCCCCCAGTACCAACACGGGACACCTAATCCTCAAGCGAAATGAAGGGCTGCTGAGGGCGTTGCCGACGGCTGCCACACGCTGGCAGAATGATTCACCTTCAGGAAGTAGCTATCGAGGCTGCAACATCTGTGTCCGATCTGCCACAGACTTTTTTGAGTTTGGAAGCTCAGAAAGATTGTGGGAGCCGGCAGCCCAAGATGCCCAAGGAGACCCCCCAAAGCCCCAAAATCAACCCTCTCCTCCTCCCCAAACCCTAAACCCTACATAAGCCTAAACCCGCAAGCCCTAAAACCCTAACCCCCGCCAACCCCCCCAACTCCCGCCTCGAATCCAAGATCTCTGGAGTCCTGCGCCGAAAAACGGACATGGACCTCCAAAGACTCACGGAGCTGCAGCACCTTAGGGTTCCGGGTTTAGTAACCCCGTTATAATAAGGGTACCCTTTTCCTAATACCCGGTATTCAGTTTCAATAAGGGGGCCTTAAAGCACAAAGGGCAAAAGGGTACTACTCAGGAACCTAGGCACTTTGGCCATGCCTCCACTCAGGTAGGCGTGTCCTTGGGTGGGATCTCCGCTCAACTGTAGACCTTTTTGAAGCTGGGCTGTTGGCTGCAGGAAGATGATGCGGTAGATGGACGAATAAACCCCACCGTCCTTCTGATATCTTCAGACCCATCATGATGGGAATATCAACCTGCTCTAGGAAAGTGTTGATTCATCGAATCAGTGAACAGGCGACCGATCGTATAGCGAGGTTCGTTGTGGACGTTCGCACGCTAGCCCTGAACACTGCAGTGGCAAGATCTAGGTTTGCAACAACTAAAGAGCCATATTATTCTCACTAGAGTACGATGGCTCTCTCGCTCTCTCTCTCTCTCTATGTACACCTTATGAACTACCGACCTGTGTTTTGTGTGGTAAATGCCGTGTCAAACCAGCTATTCCGGTAGGTCCGAATTCGGTATCTATCAACGAATGCCGAAACCAAAACCACATCTCAAGAGAACGCGCCAAGCAACTCGCTCAGCTTCGGATGAGCACGCACTCAACGGCAACACTGTGCTGTTTCAATCAAAAATTAACTAACACCAACAAACTAAGAACATGCCTTTTTTGTGAAACTATACGGCCAGAGTCCAAAAGATGTTTTTTATGAGGTTTCCCTGCGGAAAAACTGGATTTGGGCCGAAAAACCTTCTTTTTCCCAGGACAAGTTCGCTTTTCACACCGAAGCCACTTCTCACTAGGGAAAACAAAAGGCAGTCTTGTGGACGTTGGCCGTAGGGTTCACAACAAAATATGTTTGTCTTTTTTGTTCTGGTTTTCCATTGGAAAAAAACTGGTTCCAATACCAAAACCATTTTTAACCAGGAAATGGTGTTTGTTCTGCTCAAACCAGCCTTTTCCCTATTGGAAAAAATTGGGATTTCACTCCAAGTCCAACTTTTTTCCTAGCAGACAGTGTGTATGCTATTGGGATTCGAATATGGCCAGCATTAATACTGTACAACTGTACTGTGCAATATGCTGAGTTATAGCTAGCCTATATAGCCAGGCCATTACTCGGATCAGTTTTGAGTCAACAGCGAGCTAGTCTTGCAGGTTTGATGCACACCGGACCCAGGATATCAGGCTTAGAACAATTACCACTAAGATTCATTCTAGCTCTGACTAAGGTTGTAAATTAAATGGGAAAAACATCGGGGTCATGTTATGGGTGGTGCTAAGGCTACTATGGATGGTCTTAGGACTGCTGTCAGGGCGAATCTTTAGGTCACCATTTACATAAGGGCGAATGATGGGATTAGGGTTGATGTTGCTTGGAATCAGGAGTCAGTTGACGATCATGGTCATTATGTTGGCTTCTTGTACTGTACAGGTTCAACCAAAGCCAAGGGCTGTCATTGGGGCAACGCCACATGGTGGTTGATGGGATTCTTCTTGTGTAGTTGAATATTTGTATGAATATGACGGCTACCGTTGAGGTAGATGTTTCATCCTTGGAGAAATCATTTCTCTGAGTATCTGCGCATTCTGTCGCAAGGAACTGAAAATTAAGGCGGCTGCCGATATGGACATGCTCTCCGCGTGCAACCTCAAAACCTCACTTTGAGCCTGGGTCATACACCAAAAGCCTTAGGAGGTTTGGTGGCGGTATCGCGACACCTCGCGGTAGTTCTTGGCGGGTGGGGGGGNGAGGGGGGCATGGGGTTATCATATATATATATATGTATATATCATATATATATATATATATATATGTGTGTACAGACATAGATATTTTGAATATGTACATATATATATATGCACATACATACGTACATACATACATAGACGCATACATAGACATAGGTAGATACTCTCTCCTTCTGCAGGGCATAGGGCATAGGGGACGAGTTGGGTCCCCCGGCCACCAGGGCCTCCCAGTTTTCTGAGGCTGAGATACTCTCCGTCTTTCTTTCTGCAGGGCTTAGGGGTCACGTTGTGACCCTCAGGCCATCTCAGGCCATTGGCCCGCCCAACCACACAATGTTGCTATTGAGTGGTTGGCTTTGGGATCCCACTGACTGCCTCTCTCTCTCTCTCCCCCTCTCTCTCTCTCTCTCTCTCTCCGTCTCTGCTGTTGCATCAAGAGGATCTGGGAGTCTAGCAGATATACATACAAACATCATGTATACCATTTTGCCTTGCCGAAGCAGCAGATAACTGACTCTTGCTCGTGCGTGGGAACGTTGGTGACTTTTGCCAGGACGCTGTAGGTTCCGAACACAATCGCCACCAACCGGTCCAGCGCGTGGCCCAAGTTGGTCCAGGCCTCACTTATGATGTGCAGTTAGCTGCTTGTATCTTGTGGAGCTACAGGGGGGAACACAAGATGAGGTATTCTGCTACGGGCCTTGCAGGATTATTGCAGGCACTCAGGCGAAGCAGTAGCTTCAGATTGACTGAACGAGACAAGCATCTTCAAACTCGGAACTACAAGAACCTTCCGAAAGTTAAGAAGCCAACAACGAGAAGGACCCTTGTTAGAAAGACCTCTAAACTCTAAATAAAGCCACCCTTCTTTTCCGAAGCTTCCACATGATCTACTGAAGCCCGCCGGATCACGGGACATGAAAGAAGGGAAAAGTGTCGGCAGTCCGGTACGCAAGGCAGGCCTTGTACACTTCAACAATCACGACTCTTTCGAATCCTCTCGTCACAGATCGAGTGCCGCGTTAAGGCCCAGGATTCCGTTATTGAAACTGACAGAGAAGGAGTGCCTAGTGTCTTGCCAGTAGACCTCAGCATGAGATCGCACGATTGCTGCACCGAGTGCTTCTGTCACCTAAGCATCCAGCTGGAACGTCGGCTCCGATGAAGACCACCTTGTGCCCGGCGTAGCCCATCGACTGGAAGTCCAGAGATCGAAGCAGGTGAACGCGGTGCAGGGACCACGCCCCTGCGAAGTCCTTGGACAATTCTATGCACAGCTTACAGTAGCAGCTCTATCAGGAGGTGCACGTCCGAAACCCCGAAGTGCAGATCTGCTTCGTAAATGAACAGCTTTTGCTCCTCAGGGATGCCTGAGAGCAATGGGAAGAAGCCGACGGGCCCCCCTGCCCCCTATGTGTGGCAGAACTCAGCAAGCTTTCAAGACCGCAGGGCCTTGGACACGCAAGTGAAGCTCACCTGAGATCGGAGCATCAATGCCCTATGCAAAAATTCGCTGTATCATGTGGATCTTCTCCGGGTCACTGCTGTTGGCGTGCAAGCATAGGGGAGGCAGTGACATCACGCTGTGCTCCACCGGGATCCTCAAAGATCCTCGACAAAGGGCAGATCACTCTTGACGAAAACCCGGCAACTCATCCGAAGCCGCGACAAAACTGGCTGAGAACGCTGCGTGGTTGTGGTTCACGGTTCACCATGGCCTTCTGCAAAGACACTCGCAGTTTATGCTCCGGTTGTCGTCGAATGTGTCATATGGCAACCGAGGCGCCGCAGACTTTGGAATGAGATTTCGTGGCACGTGGAAAGGTCGGACTGCCGCATCGACTTGGGACATGTATGCATACCTGAAAGGGCCATTCAAGGTCGGGCAAGCAAGACATAACAGCTCAACACCCTGAGACACCGCAACTTGTGGAAACGAAATTTCGCCACTTCGTTGGTGTGCTTTGACTTCTTGTTTGATGAGCGGATGGGGTTCGCATGGTGCACTCCTTTTTATTACTGGACAGAAGTCATGGTGCATTCCTGCAACCCGTACCTATCGGATAGGCCAGAACCGTTAGGGTCTTTTGCGCATGCTTCAAGCCTGACCACGGAGTACGTTCTCCAAGTTTTGCGTAACAGTGCTGCAAGCATGTACTGGAGAGGCTGCAGGTTACTGTCGCCACATGGCCAGAGTATCCTTGGCCCGACGGATGCAGATTAAAGACCTTGACTCTCAATCCCCTATTCATATAGGATCCGTACATATCCGAAATTGGTAATATAGGGGCCTTTTTTATTTGGGGGATATTATACCATAACTAGAAGCCCCCCAAAGTAGTAGACGTAATTATTTAGGCCCCTAGAGTAGCCCCAAAAGGCGATCCCCAGTTCGATGAAGCGCTGGCCCCATTTCGCCCAGGAGTTGCACCCAAGCAGCAGCTCCTGAAACTGCAGCCACTTCGAGTTAGGGACCTGGCTGATGTCACGAAAGCCGAGTTACGAGTAAAGGGTGTTTTTTGCCGCCGGCAGAGCTGAATAAAGTCGCACCGCAGGGAACTCGTTGGACCAGGGTTTGGGGTTTCAGGGGTTTGGGGCTTCGGGTGTGCCAAGGGGACGTACGCATACATGCGCACAAGAATGTCTGCGGAAGCTCGTGCAAATTTCATGTGTTTCGGCTTGTCTGACGATCTGCCTGCATGGTTCTCCGTCTAACCCTTATGTACTATCTGTGCCAGTCATTGCAAACATTGTGTAATAGCGAGTCGCCTCTGGCTGGCAGATAGCTGTTAGAACATGTCGCTCATTCACTCATCAACGTGCTGCTTGCGCTTGCGCCTCTTCACTGATGAAACTCTGCAGCGCATTGTCGAAACAGTCCATGCCTTCACGAAGGAGAATGGCAAGAAATGGCCAATTCGAAAGGTATCCGAGGGCCCAGCTCATCACTAACATTTGGCTTGCGGCATTGAAGCACTCTTTCGCTGTGGCGGGCTCGCCCCTGTGCATCCAGTACCTATCATTGCATTCGCTCCGTTCTCCCACAGCTAGGCTTGTCTCTGGCGTAGCACAGACAGAAGCAGGGACCTCACCTAGTCCGTGCATCAATACATCAAGACACACGCACGGTTCGACACGCCACAGCACGAACTGGAATGCGGTAGAATCGCAGTTGTTATTCGCTCCGCAGCAGCCTTCAGACTCTAAAAGCCTGGGCTTGAGAAGACTATCTTGAGCTGGGCGGCTGGCCGCACACAATCGCCGTCACAATGCGCTTCGGCAAACAGGCAAAGTCTCCCATTACTTGGTCCATCTCTGGCATCACCAACTCCTGCACCAGGTGGGATGGTTTCGAGTTTAAGTTTGGGGTTAAAGGCTTCGAGTTTAAGGTGAAGGGCCTTCCCTTCTATTCTTTCCACCTCTTTCGCCTCTCGTGCCACCCGCTTAGCTGTTGCCGATATGAGTTTCACACATTCCGAAAAGTCTTTCTTGAATCTTGACTCTGACTCAGCATCTCGTGCCTGAAACGGCACCAAAAACCTGAGAGAGACAGGCAAAGCTAAACTCTGCTGACGGCTGCGCAGCAAAGAGACCACACGGCTCCATTGTAGATCTCACACTGCGGCCAAAGAGCAGTGGCGAAACCTCCGATAGAGGTTGATCAACAGGCTCGGTAGTTCATGCTGGTTGCTCGGTTCTCGCAAAATGGCCTTCCAAGACTACTTTTTGTTCATCTCCAACGGTTAGTCCGGCAGGTCGACACGCTCATGTAGCTTCTTTGACGGCCGTATACGAGCAAGCGAGGAAACAAACAAAAATTGTTCCCAGGCTTCAACATGCCTCGTACTTTCCTCTGGATCACTAACCTGCCGGGGGGCCCGAAGGCCAAGCTACTGGGAGGACGACATGTCCTCCTTCCTGGCTTAAAGATCTTCGAACAAGTGCAATGCCTAAAACCTTCGATGTGTTTCCGGCAAACTCCCAGATTTGGTGAAACATCGCCTTAGCCCGTCGAACGACCTGTGAAAACAAAAAACAAGGAACAACATTTCAATTTGGTCACGGAAAAAACTCAAATAGGACTAAGCAATGATCGCATGTCCAGGTCTGCTGGCCTTCATGAGTTGACACGGGCTCAATTTCTCATCGAGGGTATCCATTTGGGCGTTCCACGCGTCGTCACCTCTTGAAGCCGAGATGTGTTATTGTTTCTGGGGCGTGAGAGGGTTGGAGCATTGGCTGGGTTTGAGCATTCAGTACAGTGCCGAGCTTGTGGTCAGACCAGCAATAAGGCTAGCTCTGAAGGCAATGTCAGTAGTACTCTTGACAGTTACCTGACGACTTGCCACTGCTGTCTGTGTGTCCACGTGTCTGCGTGTCTACCTGTCTCTCTCTCGCTCTCTCTCTCTGTCCCTCCCTCCCTTCCTCTCCCTCCTTCTCCCCCAAAGCCCAAGCACCACAGTTCCGCACAGGTTGACGGGGCAGCTGTTGGGATCAATCGTAAATGTTAAACAAGCTTTCTACTACTGGGTTCAAGCTTAGCCGGAGCACGACCTCCAATCACCTTGACCTAAACAAACTTCTTGAAACTGGGCTTTTGACAACAACTATAACTAAACCCTTAACCCTCAACCTTGCAGAAGGGAGGCCGTCGTAAAACTGTCAGTCTTTGGAAAGTGGCGTTGCAGGCCTGAGCTCCCCAACTCCGTGGTCCGCGGCTTGAAGTAAACACCCCAGAAGGTGACGGACTCACCTGCTTCTGAAACTCTCCGATTCGGGGGTTTTAAGGTTTATAGTAAGTTTATAGTTTATATTATAGGGCTCAGGTCACTCGCGCTTCGGGGTCGCTCCAGCCACTTGTCTTCTTCGTTTCAACGTGATTGCCGTTTCCATTGCCATTGCGGTTGCAGTTTCCGACTAATTAGTCCTCCCCGTCATCCTACGACTACTGCTGCCGCTGGCTCAGACTCTCTTGAATTGTTGTTCCTCCTGCTACATGAGCCCTGAAGTGGATCAGAACAGGACGCGCATAGCATGGCTTTGAAAGCTCTCGGGAGTCGAAGTGCCATCGCACGTCCGCCCCCCGAGCTCTTCAAGGGCAGCTTCGGTGAAAGCCACAAACCAAGGCGACAAAGCAAACCCTGACCGGCACCCAAACTCAGCCCTCCACGGAGCAAGGAGTAGTAGAACCTCGGTGCTTCCGCATGAGGGCTTGCTGAAACGCAAAAGCGCATGCAGGCCCTCAGGCTAATTCAGCCCGGTGGCAGCTGGCAGGTGCATGGAGAGGCCGCCGCACCTCGTACCGTGAAAACATCTAAGCAGATAGCCACATGGGCAAACTCACCTTCATAAAGAAGTCACTCTGATGCGCCGTTGATAGGGAAGGCTACAACTCTGTCTATCCCGCAAGAACTGAAATCAACCTTTCCTGGCTCTTGATGATCTTATACCACATTTCATGACGTCACATTACATTACACTGTACTGCATTATGCTATGTTGTGTTCTAGTCCAGTTTGCTAGAATATACGCTTACTATACTATACTATACTAGAGTTACCAGATGCTATCACCTGGTACTTCTACTTACATTTTGTTCCGCGCGCGCGCGCATATCGTCCCGGCTCTGAGGCCGGGAAAACCTTCGGCTCTGAGGCCCTTGAGAGCCGGAGGGCCGGAGTTGATCGCCACCACGGATCTGAAAAGAATCGCAAGCTGCTGCTCTTGCAGATAGGTCGGCTGCGTGGCCTCCTGGAGGTGATGCAATGAGCAGCGCGCGTGAAGGGGCAGGACAATCTGTACGATCCGAAGAACTCAGACGGCATGCTGAGGCAGTAGGCAGACGGTGCAACTACGGAAACCAAATTCGGAACAGTATGGTCTTTTCTTGCTCCTGGTGATGGTGGTGGCAGCAACAAGACGACAACAAACCTAGACTTAGGTAATTATCAAAAAATTCAGGGATCATCAGTTGAAAGCAACGCTGGAAGCAGCAACAATACTCGTAGTAGTCAGCACAGCTATCTATCCACGGCCTTCCGCAGCCAGTACGTGCTCATGGCACTTCCAGTCTCCCACATCCTTTTGCCATATTCCGTCGGCTGGTCCTGAAAGCCGACGGCCTCACAAGTTCTGTTGCTGCTACTCCCCCAGCTTCTAATGATACAGGATTGTAGCTACTCTGGGGAGATTGCGCAGGCCTGATTGTGCGGGAAGGAAGTCGTGTTGATGTTGCGAAAGAGCTTACCGGAGGAGAGAGACATTTGGGAGTGCGACTGAAATCTCGTCGTGGATGTACACTCTTCCAGAAACGGCGACATCAGAGCATCCAGACCCACCCAAAGAAAGCCCAACAAATTCAAAGTCAGTGCAATCGCGCGTCAAACAAGGGCCCCTGCTTTTCGCAGTTCTTCAGAAGTGAAGAAGACCACATTACTAAGTCACACCTCCAAATTCCGAACCCTTTAGGAGTCATTGCTCTCAAGCTGCTAACTAATACAGGGGCCTTAGTAATTAGAATAGGGTTTTGGGGCCCATTATACCGTAACCATAACCCCGATAGCCGATAGTAGTCATCCGAGATCCTTTATGATCCCCATGACTGCCAGGCCTGCAGAAGGTTGAGCCACACGGTGTAAAAGGCCCTCGTCTGCGACAACGCCTCAAACAACTCTTAGTAGGGAATGGGGGAATGGGTTCTTGGGACTACTATAAGGGACCTTGAGGGACCATCATAGGGATCCATTCCCCCAGTCCCTACTAAGAACCAGGGAGACAAAGCTTCCAGGCAAGTGGAGGCAATGAAAGATGAACGCCCGAACTTCAGAATCAAACCCCCCTCCTCATATCAGAATTCAAGCGATCCATGGGGCATTTAGGATTCCCCTTCAGCAAAAAAAATTCTGCTCAAGACCCTAGATCCTGAAAATCCTGATTCCTGAACCGCGAGACTAGACGATTGCTGGAACACGATTGGACAGGGTTTGGAGGTGATCGGAGGCGAGATGCCAGGCACTGGTAGATATAATTGAAAACGAAGCGCCCACTACATGCATGCATGGTACACACAGACCTACGTACATACATGCAGACTGACAGACACACAAACAAACACACATGCACACACACACACACACTGCCACACGTATGTGGATGTGTGTGAGTGTATTCACACGTACACGCAGAAGATTGAGAACAGTGATATCATTGGTGTGCGTAGGTGTGTATATAGGCATAAATGTTGATGACTGCCTGCAAAAATGCGTACATATGCATCTACATAAGTACATACCCATCTGCGTGTATTTGTTCATGCGCATGTATGCATGTGTGTATGTGTATCTCTCTCCTCCAATAGTCGGCGCAAAAAGTTTAAACTTTCTATCATGGACCACATACATCTTGCCAATAAATTAAATTAAGGCACTCCCTCTGAGGAAGTACGGTATGTGTATGTAGATGTAGATGTATGCATGTCTGTGTGCGTGTGCACGTGTGAATGTATGCACACATGCCTACATGCATGTACTAGTTGCAATGTAATGTATGAGATGTATATAATGTACATAATGCTTGTGATGCAATGTAACATAATCTCATAATGCATTGTAGTGTAATCTATGCGACGTGTGCAACCTAAGTAGTACAATGCATGTATTCATGTGCGCATGTACATTTGTATGTACGTATGTATACACATGTACTATTCTATATTGAAACACTACCAAGGCAATGCGACAATCTTGGGTGTGCATCTCTTCCGTTGGAAGTTCTGCCGCGTAAATCGCGTAGTGTGGGCCATGGTGGACTGTCAGGCCTCAAGCCCTGCCAGGTTCACCCAGTCAAGGCTATTTCTGAAATTGCAGTGATTTCTGAAAGTTGCAGTGATGCCCAGTTTCATGTCTCCAAATTTCAAGACCAAACCAGACCGGTCCTGGAGGCAAAGCCCTTGCCACATCGAGATGGCCACCTCCCCTATCCTGAGCTGGCGAGCTGGCAGAGGATAGTTCTGCAGATTTGGTGCTAATCATCTTCCCAACCATGGGGCGCAAACATCTGCAGTGAGGAGGCTGCTCAAAGTGCTATGGCAACATGGCAGAAGATGCATGGCATCACGCTTGGGTAAAGAAGAAGCACAGTTTAGCTATCCAGTCTCGAGGGTGATATAAACCGATTTCTGAAATCGCTTGCATGTGGTTGCACCCGTATATACCTAATTGCTCAGGGCAGTGTATGCGACATTGTCTGGCTTCCTGGGGACGTCGATGGGGCACTCCTTTCAGGCTTAGAGTGTGAACATACTCAGGGAAGTACAAACAGCAGCAACCGAAGGTCCTGGAAGGTCGCAGAAGCAGCAGCAGCAGCAGCAGGAGCTGTAGCAGTAGCAGTAGTGCCGTCGTGTCCTTCGAGGAAAGCTCCGACTTTTCAACGTTTCGTATGTTACCACTGTGCTTGAAGGAAGGCGCAGGGAAGTTTAGAGCAGGGTCTTGCTTTCTGCTGGGCTGTGACTTAAGGCACATGGACGGAGGACGACCTAGGGTCTCGACATTCCGCAGCTTTCGGCTTCGAGTTGTACGGGTCACTACTTTGAGGATGAGACTTGCTAGGTTGCTGGAGTGGTTACATACTTGCATAAGATCAGTCAACAATGGGACTTTGCAACGCTACGCTCTCACACTAAGACTAAGAGTCCATATCCTCCAAGTACAAACCAGTTACGAGCCGACCCCCGCCTCAGTGAAGATCGAACATGGCTGTGCCCAGAGCGTTTCGGTAGATAGGCCCGCGCATGTGTTTTGGTGTCTCTTCACTCGTCTTGGCGCCTGTGTCTGCTCAAGTGCCTCTTTGGAACATGCATTTGCGGAAGGCTTCCAGCCCAAGGGTCTGGGGAGTTAGACAGTTAGAGTCTAGAGGGGTTGAAAGCATGGCAGACTGAGCATGTGTAGGTCGATCCAGGCCCCCCGCGTTTCTGCAGAAACCGCAAACACGAAGCGCGAATGTCAAAATGTTAACGAAAAGCCGCTGGAAAGCTAAAGGCACCGAACTAGCCTTGATGCGGCGAGCGGCACACCTGCAGAGACGAAGCGCAACAGCGCTGGGCCCAAATGTTCTGCAGAGATGCTGCCCAGCAGCCAGCCAGTTCGCACAAACCTCCTGGGTTCTGCACTCTCACAGCGAAGGGCCGATGCACAGAAGCACAGCAGCCTTACTTGCTTCCTGCAGCGGGAACCGTACAGACATCCCTGCGAGAGTTCAGGATCTCGCAGAGCACAGAGACTCTTACCAGGCAGCACAACGACTCCGGGGGGCATGATCCTGCAAGCTCAAGGAAGGCATGCAAACGCAAGCATCATCGTGGTCAGGCCGTCCAGATCATGAATGTCATAACAAGGGCAAGGTTGATCAATGCTCCAGCAGTGGTGATGATGATGATGATGATGGCATAGATGCGGAAATCCAAACTGATGACCACTGCTCCCCTCCCTCATGTAGGGGCCTTCATACTTACCTATACAAACTATTTTGGGGTTTCTTATTATAGTTATAGTACAATGGGCCCGCAAAACCCTATTCTAATTATTAAAGGCCCCTAATACAGATCCCGTGTAGAACCCTTACGGAAGCCTTTATATAGAGCCTTAAAGGAACCCTATTCTAATTCTTAAGGCCCTGTATTATTAAACTCCAGACCCAGGCCGAGACTCCAATGCAAGTGGCCACTTGCATTCTCAATGCCTAGGCGAGAGGAGACGACGCACTTCACAACCAGAGTTGCAGACTCTTGCCCTAAGGGTCCAGATATCCAAATAGTATATACTTCGGCCCCAAAGTACCTATATAGGTTATATAGGGACTACTTTAAGGCCAAAGTATATAGTATTTGGGTACATGGACCCTGAGGGTAGTGTGCCAAGCGGCTCTGCAAGGCTCGGGACATGCCCCGGACATACTCCACTTCCTGCATCGTGTGGACAGCTGACGTGCAGCTGGTTTGAAACTGGGACGCATTATAATCGTTGTTGGGATATTCCCACCCACTTGCATGATTCTACGGATCTGCTGCAAACCCAAATCCCTAAACCTCCGTAAACCTAACCCTGTACAGGACATACTTGAAAGACGGGTCAGCACAAACCAAAACCTGAAGGAGTTGCGCAGTGTGAGCGCTGGGGCCTGAACTTACAGCTCTCCCCCATTTGCATGCCCGGGGCTGAGGGCCGAGGCTCACCGTTGCCTAAGAGTGATGGACGGTTTAGGGTTTAGGGTTGCTTCAGCATGATTATCATAAGCATAGTCACCAGCATCACCGGTTTGTTCTGCTGCTATCCGGGTCGATTGTGACGACACCTGTCGGGGATGCATGGCTTGAAGCTTCCCGCGATGACCATGAAGTGCCTGCTTCAGGAGACTTTAGGTTCCAACCTTTGAGACTCATATAGTTTCATTATCTGAATCATGCGAAATGTCTGAAATGCTTTAACGAGAACTGTCATTCAATATCTCTGTAACTATGATATATATATATATATACACCTCTATATGTAAGCACGCACTGAAGTCTATAACTATACTTCTTGTTGTGACTACTCGCACTGTTGCTTCTAGTTCTTGCTATTGCCGGTCTGATTATGACACGCCATCACCTTCCACTCCAGCTTCTCTGATACCTATGGCTGCCCAAGAAGATTAGTTTCGGGTTTAGGGGTTAGGGTCATTGGTTTAGCGGCCTCCTCCTCCGGCACAGCTTCCGGATAGTTGGCCAGGTCACCTCAAAATACTCGACTGCTCAGGCACAATGCTTCGCTTTGATGCCGAGGTTTCACATTAACAAAGCATCCTCATACAGCCTACGTCTCAAGCTCAACTGAAGGTACGGCTCTAGAGCTGAGCTACTCACCACTCCCTACCGGTCGCATGCAGGCTTAGCCCACACCACCGTAGCACCAGCGTCGTCGTCCGATGCCGGTCGCGGCCAACGACACCAGTCTAGGGGGTTAGGGGTTTAGGGGTTTCGACTCGCACTTTAGGCATTAGGGTATAGCCTTCACTAGGATTTGCTACAGTCAGGTGCAATACTCATGCAACGGCATGACAAAAATGCGGCAGTGATGTTAAGCATGCTGACAAGGCCACTCACAGTCATAGGAGTGACTCCAAGTGAAAGACTGCTACCTTGGGGTGGTAAAGTATCACCGCCAGACCGGGTCTTGCAGCAAGTCGCAGTATTGCCTGACCCAGCGCACCAAAGGGAACCTGTTTGGAGGCGAGGCTCAACAAGAGTCGCAGTAGAGTTTGAACCTCTACTTACCCATCCGACCAGCCAAGAATGAGATCCGTCATCATGAACGAGATGAAGTCTCTGCCGACTACTTAAGATGTGCCTAGTTCCACCTTCATTGGCAAGGAGCAGAGTTCGAAGTTAAATCCTGTCCCAGCCATCCGGCTCAACCTGCTTCAAGGGGGATCCCTGCCTCAAACCATCTATTAGCAGTGTCGTTTGTGAGCATTGCTCGTCTGCATGGAGAGTATTGGAGACTAGGGTTGGGGTGCGGTCTGAAGAACGACTAGATCCTGCAGCTGCCTCGGCACACTAATACCGTCGATTTCTTGGGGGACTTGCGAGTCGCAGGTATGCGGCTGCTGATAGTATGACTACATGACTCCTTCCATCATACCTCCCCGAATCGACGCATTCTGCACACTGAGGCACAGTTTGAGGAACACGCAATGTGCCTCACATTTACAAGGGGGAGAAAGATGTAAACCTGCGATTTTCGTTTCGTCCCAACGGCTGCACCATGGCAAACCCTGAACACGGAACGATGAGTCTCAGCTGAAGCTTACAGCAAGAGTCCCGAACCCAAGCGAAAGCCAATTTCGAGGTGGCTTCTAAGCCCCCTGTCTATATATACTGTATTCAAAAACTGTTTTAACCCAACAACCCTTTCTGTATCGGCGAAGCAACGCAAAATGCACCGCAGACCCGCGCGCTCCCGGGCGGGAGCCTGGTGCAGACACATCTGGCTCCGAAACAAAGCTAGAAGCAATCAAAGAACTATGCAGCATTGAAACCATACGTCGGAGCTGATATGACCAGAAAAACCATCTGTGAAAACCTGCTGCTGCAGCAGGAGAAACGTCTTCATGCTTGTATACGCCTGGTTTCTATTTTCAGATGTCTGAAATGACCCATTCGCACGTCTGCGGCAGTCTTTCTTGAAGCGACTACAGCCAAAAAAAAATGAGAGCCCGTGAAGATTCGTGAATCTGACCGCTGCCTGCCTGAGGGTCCCAGAGGGATCCCAACGGGAGCAATCCCAGCAACTAAGCCCGGCAGCAGTCCCAGCCATTGCATGTTGCGCACGTGCCCGTGCAGGTAAGGGCAGGTTGGGTTAAAGGATGTTAATTGTAGGGGTCAAGAGAAGTAAGCAAGGTCAAAAAGGTTGGGAAGTTGTGAAGTCTTCGCTTCAGGGTTTCGGTCTTGGTAACACACGAGGCGGGTTTTTCAGGCTCTTGGAAGTGGGACTTCAAGCAGCATTGGGAAGTGCATGTCACAGCTTGGGCTACGAAAGTTGGCGAAGTCGATGGAGGCTGGAGGTGGGCATACACACCATCTTGCTAGAAACTGTAAACCCTCGGAAAGCTTGCTGGCTACTCTCTCTCTGGGCATCCAAGTTTTGTGCATCCGGAAGTCACTTCTTCCGGGCTGTTGTAACCGCTGCTTACACATCGAACCGAGAAGCACGATGTGAACATGCTGTGTGGAGCATGCAATCGCAATGTCAAGAGCTTCACTTTGTCACTACGACTTTGCGGGGTCAACCCGGTGGTCACACTTTTTAAGGTGTAAGATAATGCTCGCGGCGGCGCGCCACAAGTCTTCTTCGCTGCTGATGCGGGACTCCGGGCAAAACGATGATGCCAGGGGTGCCTCTGAGACGTCGGATAGGCGATCGCTACTCACAGCCTCCACTGGGTCTCCAGGTGCTGCGAATCTTGGGATGTCATTCGTCATCCTGCCTTCAAGCCCACAAGGAACAGAAGGCTTCGGGTCGCATGCCATGACATGCAGTCGGCCTCATGTCTTGGCTCTTTTTTCACTAACTCGTTGAAGTCACTTTGTCGTGTTCAGTGACGCCAGTTGATGTGAAGGTTGCCGGGTTGTTGGTGCGATGAAGATGACACTGCTCACACCGACAGCTTGATGGTTTTCTGCATCCAGGCTTAAGTACCTTGCAAGTGCTCCTGGCTTGTAGGAGTCTTGGTATTGCCGTGATAAGCTTGCAGTTGTTACGGCTACGCAGCTACTGTTTTTCTGCTCCTGTATAGCAGCTTGAAAAGATGCTGAGGGCTCGCTCGCTATCCACTCGACCGTCCGTTCCAAGACACGAATATACGAAACACTGACATCTGAACAATACCTTGGCTAACTCCAAAAGTCAACAAACTCTGAACGTGTAATGCAACCAGGTTGCGCAGCCGCCAAAGCAGTCCGGATCGAGTTTGCAGAGGGATTCTTGTCACCGGCAGCTCGTAGGGCTCGGATCACCACATCCTATGCGTGCTTGTTGGGGAACGTTCCTCTGAATGTCGGGCCGACTCAAAAGCTAGGAGCTGCTAACCTAGTTCCATTGGTAAGAATACAACACAGTCGCCAAAGAGTGGCCTTCCTGGAAAAGGTCCAAAGCTAAATCTCTGAGATCCAGGGGTTTGCTGTGCGGTTTGCAGCGTGCAGACTTGGAACACCAAAGGACAAACAACTAGAACCCTAAACCCTTTTTGCAGCTGGGCTCTCAGAACCCTAAACCCTAAACCCTTCAGCACAACCGTGCAGTCAGCAGGTTGTCGGGATCCTGAGTGTATGCTAGCTGCTAGCACTGGTCAACACCCGCATCTGTGCGGCAACCTCTGTACATTCAGAGTCTGAATTTCTTCAAGATCCACATGGGGCAGCAAACGAGATTATCCATCCTCCTCCCTAACTCTGCCACAGGTTGGGGAGTGTACTTGCTGCTTCTTGGTGTGGATCAAGTTTTGGTCATGCCTCGCCGGCCTCGCCTATGGTTGAAGTTTAGTTGGGGCTATGCTGTGAGTCGAATGTCCGGCGTATCTCTGACAATCTTCGGCCAAGTGTCCTCATTGATCGAGACTTTCGCCTGAGGCACAGCATGGCGAGACTTGACTTGGTTTAAGTTGGATGCCCAACTGTATTCTTCAAGCCTCACGTGTAGGAACCCTCGTGCTGAACCACGCGTGTCTTGACTTGCCCTTCTCTTTATCTGCCGCTGCTGCTGCTGCTACGACTGCTACAATGACGACCACTACTAATAATATCAACTATGACCCCTGTCATGTCCCAAAGACCTGGATGTTAGACCCATGCGGCCCCTGGGTAGACTCTGTTGAACCTGAGGGGACCTTCTGCCACTACCACCACTACGAATACCACCATCTGCGACTACCACCACGATGACGACGACGACGACGATTACTACTACTGTACTACTGTACTGCTGTACTGCTGTACTGCTGTACTGCTGTACTACTGTACTACTGCTACTGCAAATGCTACTATTACTACTACTTGTACTACCACTACTACCAGTACTACCAGTACTACTAGTACTACTACTACTACTACTACTACTAGTACTGCTACTAGTACTGCTACTACTACTACTACTACTACTACTACTACTACTCCTACTGCGACTGCGACTACGACCGACGACGACGACAACGACTACTACCACTAACTACCACGACCACGACAACTACTAAACTACCATCACCACCGCCGGTGCGACTACGACGACGACGATGGCTTGGCAGGTCGGCGTGTTTTCTGTCTGTGCACACCCTGGAAGTCATCGTCTGCAGGCGGATGACAAGAAAACGTCTCAGGTCGCCCCAAGCTTCTTTCTCATCCATGATCGCCCTTTTCATTGTGGTTTGCACCCCGGCGATACCGGATAGACCATGCCCTCTTCTCTGAGGCCATCTGTCTTGATTGTGACAGGGGTCCTCAGAGAAGCTGCTGCACCGTCACCCGGCCTGGACTCTTTTGCTTCTGGCGCCGGAGGTCTCGCCATCTCGCGGCTGGCAGTGTCCTGACTTGGGGGGAAACGGATCAAGTCTGCTTCCTTGTAGTTGGCGCGCGTGATCCCTATTCTTTGGGGCATCGGGAGCGGCTCGAAGACCATTTCCATGAAAGCCGTCTTCTGTTCGGACTCCAGTGCAAAGAAGTCGCTCTCCTCGAAGTCGCTTTTCTGCCACTTGACCTCCGGCTTCCTCGCGTAGGCTTCATAGTTTGACTGCAAAGCATACATGGGATCCTCCCAGGTCCACTTCTGCCGCCCCGGGCCCTTGGACGACGGCTCGGAGGATAGTGCCGCCCCCCGGCCGGAATTCGGGATTTGCGGCTCTTCCTCGGCTTCCTCCATCTTCTTCTCCTTGCTCATGGTCTCTTTGCCACTCGACGGCTTAAGCCTACTTGCTCTCTTGTGGGACATCCTGCACCTTTGCCATATTGACGAGTAGTTCAACGAGTCCAGCAATATCCATTTTCAAGTCCAGGTTAACGCTTACGCTGAGTTGTGGTCGGCCTGTTACCGGATCCAGTTCCGTCTTTGACGTAGGGGAGGTGCCAGTCGTGAGAGTCAACGGCAGCGACCCCGACGCCACAGTGACAGCTGGAGTGCCTCCACGGCGCCACCGGGAACGCTTGACCTTGGGCACTGGGCCCTATAGCTAGAGCCAAGATGATGCCATCATGGAATGCCAGTCTGTCAACAAGTCGGCTGAACACTCGAAGGCGGGGCACAAGGGAAAAAACAACCCAACTGCGATATCCATCGGTCTACCACTCACTCAGCTCACCTGCGACCAACTTCCCATCACCTCAACCTTAACCCCTGCTCCGACTGCAACAGGTGCTCGCAGCGGAGGCTATGAGAACAACCTTCGAAGAGTCGAACGCGCGAGCTTTCCAAACTTTGGCCTATATATTCTAACCCACTCGAGAGCGTGGTTCACCCAACGAGTCGCAACATCTGCTGAGGGTTGCCACCAATGGCTTCTTGCTGCAGCAATTGTGGAATCGCCTGTTTCAATGTCCTTGCAGACCAAAGTCGCGGAAGATAAGATCCCGTTTACAAAGAGCTCAAACAGACCCGAGTGTCCGAAGCATGTAGCTTTTCAAAGGAACCAAACAAGTCGAGCCTGCTTGAGCGCGAGTCCCACCACTTCTGGGGGGGGCTGGCCCAATCCGGGCGCTGCTTGCAGCAGGGCCTGGGCAGGTCTCGTAGACGAAGTTTGAAACGTGTAGGCATAGTCACATGGGTTAGTAATTCCCTTACAACCCCGCACATAGCTGACAATCGGAACCACGGTTTTGGTGCAAGCGATTTCCCCGCAAGAGGCTTTTGGGGAATAATATACTATACATATAATAAGGAACCCCCCACAATAGTTTGGCAATTAAATGGGGCCCGGAAGTATCGAAGTGCTTGCCGCAGGAGCGAAGGTCTTTCGGGCTCTGGGTCTTCTTGGTCTTGGTGACAACGCGCACATGCTTCTGTGTGCTTACACACATGTATCTATTCATTTTCATACTTCTTCGGATATGTGCGTTTCCCACATTTGTGAATACATATATATATATATATATATACATACATGCGTATAAGTATGTGTATACCTGCAATTATGTATATTCATATATGCACATGGTGAACTTACATGTATATAGTTGTATATACTCTTGCACATGCAGGAAAATTTTCATGTTACATGCTAGATTGAGATGCATAAATAGCTAAACCGATCGTTGTACTGTCTATGTATCTGTACATCTGCTCACAACCCCTATCTCCGCATCTCTGTGTCGCGAGGGGGGGGGGGGGCAACAGGGCATGAGCCGATCGGCCCTGGGCTACCCGGGCTATAGGTATACTATAGGTACTGCCCTGTATTTTAAAAAAAATCACAGACCAAATTTAATACATACACCGCGTCGCGTTGTTGTTNAGAGAATATTTTTTGTTTTGAGGTTTGATTGAAATGCTTAAATAGCGAAGTCTATCTTTTTGCTTTTTCGTTTTCTGTACGTCCGTGCCCAACCCCTTTCTCCGCAACTCTTGGTGGCGGGGGGGGGGGGGGGGCAACGAGGCCTGAGCCGATCGGCCCTGGGCTACCTGGGCTATAGGTATACTATAGGTACTGTCCTGCATATTGAAAAATACTACCGACGACATGTATATACGTACGCGCGTATGTATGTGTTCCTGAGTTCCTGTATGTATGCATGCGTAAGTATAAATGTAGGCATGGGATGGTCTAGGTCCAGTATGTGTATATATGCCTCCTTGGAATGGCATGTGTGCATGCATGTGTGTATGTATGTTGATAGATCCCACGAAACCCTCCTTTCAGATGCGGGGGCACCTTCATGAGATCTTCTGGCTGCGCCTCGCTTCCTGGCTGCAGGGTGGTCTCTGCCCGGGTTCTCTGCTACGCGACTTTCTGTGGGCATGTCGCCAGCAGGAAGCTGACGACACGGAGCATGTGGAAACCTTTGCGTGATCATCAACCTGCAAGCAATTCTGCTCAGATTTGCAGATTTGTTCTGTTCCTGGAGCTATGTACACTACACAAACTTGAGCTGTTCTGCGATTTGCTTCCGCCGCTGTCACGGCAAAAAACTTTAGAAGTAGAACACAGCCCTGTCTTGCACCCAGTCCTCCACCAGAGGCCTGCCAAGCCCAGAGCAACGCAACACCGTGATGTTCAGGTTAGACGCAGGCGCAGACAGCATCCCACCGACAGATGCCAGATTGACATGCTTTGACTCATGCAATCAATACGTGAAGACAAGTCGACAGTCCCTGCACTTGGGCGGAAGGACACCCGACATCACATGTACAACTTGCATCTGCGCTTGCTGAGTACCCAAGCTCGTACCTGAGTGCATATCAAAGGTCAGGTGATTATCTTCATTAGGCCTGTGAGCCCGCAGACACTGCAAACTCTGGAAATCCAGGAAAAGATAAAAACAAAAAAGAACAACAGAAGAACGCACAAGAAACAGCACAGGTGGCCGTGGGAGGTACTTTGCTTGTACTTACATGTTTGGTGCGCTGTGTGTGCTTTATTATGTTTTTGCTGTTTTGTTTATTTATGTTTTTTGTTGCTTCGTGTTTCTGTCTCCCTGGGGAAAACAAATTAAAACACAACAACAAGAAGAACAACAACCACGACGACAACAACAACAAACCAAAAAGATGAGCCTCACTAGCGGGCGCTTTGTTTTCGTGTCTTTGTTGATTATTTGTATTTTGCTGCTGTTTTCCCTCCTGGCCTGATTTACCTGTTCACCTCTTATTGGCATTTTATGTGTTTTTGATTTTATTTATCTTTTTCATGTATCCGAGTAATTCCATGATGCGCTCTCGTACATTTAGATAAGGAATGTGATCCCAGCGGATCTGCTCATTGCCGGCAGCTTATACTGTAGCGTTGCTTGATACGGCTACTGCTGACATTACTGTTGACGCTCTTGTCGTTGCCCCTGCCTTTCCCTTCGACATTGACGCAGATGTGCTTGGAACGACTCTCTTGCGGTTTATCACGGGTCGAATAACTAACGAAGTGTTCGCTACAGGGTCTTTGCATGCCTTTGTGCATACCACCTTGCATTGTTGACTGTGGGGGTTGGATGGGATTGGAGCCATCGCTATGACACGTTGTCTCATGGGTGCTTGCACGGGGTCATCACTCCGGCGGTTTTTTGTTGGGCTGCTGGATTCCGTGGAACATGAAGCAACATGCGATATCCAATGCAGGAGTATATAACCGTATATAATTTCCAAAGCTACTCTGCAATTTGATAGTACAGGGTACAGAACAATCTAATACGCAGCGCCCAAGACACAGAATGATTCTCAAAACTGGTGCCTTGGTAGAGGATGCCTTCGCCCTGCTGCCCATGCTGTCTCCCATGGGAGCATCGGGAAAGGACGGGTAGCCTGGGTTTCTCGCCAGAAGTCGGAGGCACAAGATTTGCGATTTACGATCCTCACTCAAAGCCCCGAGCTCCAAGGGCGGTGACTGATGGAAAGTGTTGCTCATCCAAATGAATCAAGGCGAACCTCCGAACCCCACCACCCGGAACAGCTCTTTCAGCCCCAACTACCTCTAACAGGGATCTTGGCTCATGCTCCTTATGACTGGGCATCCAGGTCAAGGGAGCCCCTTGAACAATCACTTCACCCAAGGTCTGTGCAGCAAACCCTTTCAGCCCAAAATCTATATGCAAGCGTGAAACCATCGCCAGGACCCGATGCGCTGTACTGCGCAGCAGCAGCCCTTGCTGCAGTCATGTCCTTGAGGGATGACAGGATGAACAAGCAAAGACACGCCAAGTTGATGTTTAAAACGCGGCACAGCATGCTGATAAAACACATCGGCAATGGAAAACGAAAGAATGGCGGCGATAGCGGAGGCAAAGATCACAGAAATAGTCGCCGAGTCACCAATCGGACTAAGGCCACCCCAATGCCTGCTTCGAAGTATCTGTGCCCGCTATAACTATAGTATGCTGTAGTATCAGTATTATTAGTGTTATTCGTCTTAATATTACTATGAGTACTACTTAATATGAAGAATACTATTACATAGCCTGCTCAGTGAGACGATGCCAAAGATGCGGGAACAGGCACCGACGATTGGAACCTTGAGCTCGAAAACTTGAAACAGCTACAGCTACCTTTTTTTCTTACTCTCTCCTACTTCTTATTGCGCAGATTAGGTGAAGAGGCAAGCACCTGCACGATGCCTACTCATGCTCTAGTCCCTTCCTCTCTCTTTCGCTCTCTCTTCTCCTGGCTGCTGGGCTTGGAGCTGCCACCCGCTGCTTTGAGCGCCTCAGTCTTATCACCCCTTGCTCTCACATGTTTAGCTGACGTGCTCAGCAGCGCAACATCACGGAATATCAGCGGGCCGCCAACTCCACCTCCAACCACTTCTAGTGTCCTACTTACGTACCCCCGTGTCCAACTGAGTAGGACACAAGAGTGGCGCGGCTTAGGGTGTAGGACGACGCTTCAGACAAGGCGGTTTGGCATCATTGCAAGCTGCAGCTTAACAGAATTATCCAACAGGTTGCGATGAGAAGCCGATGTCACGCGTTCGATGAGCGAGGCTGTCGGGAAAGTGCATGTGCGGCATTGAGGAGTTGGGAATGAATAGACCGCCTTATAATGAAGCCCAAAATGCTTCTGCTTATGTCCTTTTTGGGTCTCTAAATAAAGCTAATGTAAGAACCTGATTAAGAAACTGTTGAGCTTGGGAATCTGAAACCGGGTTTACAGCCATATAATCTTCTTCAGACAGGGCACTCCATGGCAACCGGCACGGCGAATTTTGTCACTCACAAGAAAGCGTCTGCGAAGTCTGAGGACTTTAGGGCACTGGGACCTGCATATGCCTAAAGCATGCACCCTGGGGTCGGCCAACCCTTTTCGAGACCCGACTAGACATCACCGAGGCTAATGTAGGGGCCTTAATAATTAGTATAGGGTTTTGGGGGCGCCTTGTTATAATTATAGTCTAATATACCCCAAAACCCTATTCTTATAATTAAGGCCTCTACATTATCTTATGGCAGGCCCGCGCGGTCTCAAAACTCAGCACACTGCAGCCTGGAAGCTCTTTCCAGATTCTCTTCCGTGGCAGGAATGCCCGCAGCTTTCAGCGCTGCGCCAACAATCTGCCCACGAATCGGCAGCTGCAAGTGCAACAATGGGAACCCCAGCTCATGAACTCATAGCTTTTCGCAGTGCTGCAGGTGTTTACGCAGTTGTAGTCACAGCAACATCCCCCAAAAGACGACGTGCTGCAGGAATTTGCTTGGACCCGGTCGTTCGCGAGGAAGGAACGACTTACTTGGCCTCGGGAGGTGGCAACCCAGCGTCAGGCACCACCTGCATCAGGGTCCGAACCACGTCCTCAGCCCGGGACACGAGGTAGCTTTCTGAATGCTGAGCCTGCAATATTGGAATATCCAGATGTGAGAAATCCACCAGCTCATGGAGACCATGAGGCATCCGACCACCGGAAATAAATGGCCGGATTTAGCCGATGAGAGCAAAAGAACCTTCAACTTGTTATGCGGGGGCAGGCAAGCAGCTCGGGCTGGCGTTCGAATGACAACGCACAAGGTCAGGCGTAAACCCTAAACCCGACAAATCCTAGACACCCATCAACCCTCAAGCCTAAACAGCCCTAAACTACTAAATTAGCTCACGACGCTAATAAACCTTCATCAGCTGCCGCGCCACTTCGTCTATCGGCTCCATCTTTCTTCAAATACCGAACTTATTCTAGCGCGATAAGAAGCAAGGAGTTGTATAGGAGCCTCAGACAGAACAAATACCACTTCCCGATAAACCTCTTCATGGCCATGCTTTTTGGAATCTACCTGAAAGTATGCCCCACGATGCTCTTCGCGCTGGACCCAACAGCTTCAAGCCTCTAGCCTGCAGTGTAAGTTTACCAATGACAACATTTCAGCCCGTCAGAGATGTCCTCCGGCGTCTTCGGCGGAACGAAACTGGCAGGGCATGACAATGGGACGGTGTTTTTTGCAATGGCTTCATGTGGTCTAGTGATTCTAGTGTGCTGACTCCATATGCACACCTCTCTCGATCCTCCGTAGCTGCTGGGATGCTCAAAATCAAATCCCCAAGATCAGTGTGGAACGTTCGTCAACGTTCCCCTGGACACATCTCACCGCAAAACGTCCAGTCGAAGCCTTCAGAATCCTGCAGACATGCCAAAGTGTTCGAGAGCCTGTTCCACACTCGATCCCGGCGCCGTGCAGACGGCCAGCCAGGGTAGAGGGCAACTGTCGTCACTAAACCCCGTTTTTGCGCTCTGTGTACTGCTGTCGCCTCTTTTACTGAACCCTAATACCTAATAAACCCCAGAAGTACGCGCAAAGCACAACCCCAAACCCTAGGCCTACTTCCCATAAGTACACCCTGGGCCGAAGGCCCTACACCCGGACCCCCAGAATTACTCCCGAGACCAGCCCACCAGCCTGTCCGGATCGAAGCCATTCAGGCCGTTCATTCGCTGGTTCATTGCCACGTCGGGCATACCCAAGCGCATGCTCTCCAGTATCCGCATCGCCTGGACAGGACTTTCGGGCTTTACGGCTTTATGCTCCCTAAACTCCAAACCTACTGTAAGGACTTGGCTGATAAGGTCTCAAGATCTCAACACGAGCAAGGGATGCTTTTCCTCCATGCTGCCTGGGTCGAGTTTGACCTAGCGGCCCTAGCGACCATACCCTGTCGGCTTCCTTTGGCCCTTCTTGGATTGTCATGCGCGGAATACGAGTTCTGTCGAAGAAGCTTGAGAAGTCCGGCTATCTTCACACTGTTCCTCGAATCCGCCGCGATCATTTAAGTGTTTGTCGGTCGTAGTCAAACAATGAGAAGGTCTTGTGTACTGAAATATGATATGATTTCTGCATGCTCTGTACACAATGACTGGGTATATGGGAAAAGCGACGAGGCACATTCGCCAGTCGCCCACCGAAAGTTTGTCTGTTCAGCATTGCCCGTCGAGCGACACAGGCAAGCTTACCTCATACAATAGCCTAGCTCTCCCCAAGCACCTCCCTGACTCGAGCCGTTGACGATCCGTGTCTTGATCTGACCTTCGCCTCCTCACAGCCAGCTTCGCCCTTACAGCTGTACATCTGCTTGAAGTTGCCATCCTCCTCATGCTCATCCTCATCTGGGGTACGAGATTGCATGAGTGACTTGTTAGCGCCGTAGGATGAGTAGTCGTAGTAGGAGGGGTGGCGGCGGCGCCATCGACGAAACCAGTGACGCCGGTGCCGACGGAAGGGCTTGCATGTAGTACGTCGAGTAGTACGGCTTCTTGCCGGGAGTTGTGGTCGTTGTGGTTGGTGCAGCAGTCGTTGTGGTGGGCGCAGCAGGCTTTGTGGTGGGTTCAGGAGTCGTTGTGGTGGGTGCAGCCGTCGTTGTGGTGGGTGCAGCCGTCGTTGTGGTGGGTTCAGGAGTCGACGTGGTGGGTTCAGGAGTCGTTGTCGTGGGTACAGCCGTCGTTGTGGTGGGTGCAGCTGTCGTTGTGGTTGTAGAAGTCGTGACTACGCAGCATTCGGTATTGCAAGGCCCAGCACCGCCGTTGCACAGAGTGGAGTTTGGTGCTGGCGTTCCCGAGGTGCACACGAACCCTTCGCAGGTTTGCAAACAACAAAATGCGTTGGTGCAGGTCCCAGGAGGGCCACACTCAACAGCCTGCTTGGCTGGGTCAGGGATCAGCTCGGTTCCGATGCAAGTGAAATCTGCACAGGTTCCCGTTAATGCCAGGCCCGGGCATTGCTCCTGCGTGTTGTCGACGATGTCCGCTCTGTCGCCACTCGATGCATACACCCAATCGATGATATCACAATATGTTGCTGTGCAGGTAAGTCATACAAGCGCACACACACACACATATATATATATAAGTTATATATATATACACAAAGAAGAGAAAGGTAAAGAGACAGAGAGAGAGAGAGAGCGCGAGCGAGCACGAGAGCGAAAGCAAGCGAGAGATATACATGTATGTATATATATATACATACATATATGTATGTACTTATTTATGTACGTATTGGCTTACTTGTTGTATTTATAAACGCATGTAATTTCGTAGTTTGATGTAAATCGGACGCTCCACCAATATCTCGGTGGCCTTGAAGCTGAGCCCCAACACGTGACATGTGACGACTGCAGCACACATGTAGCCAACGATGACCGGGTAGCTGGAGGTCGACAAGAACCACAGCATCCCGATCCAGATTGACATCGACAGCTTCGTCCCCATAGATGGCCTTCACATGCCTTCACCTCGGTCACTCGCTTCACTGGCAAATAGCCACTCCTAAAACACAATCACAAAGGAAGGAAGGCGTTTCAAGTCTCATTTGACGTCGCAACTGACGTGAAGCAGCCCGAAGCTTGCAGCCCCGCAGCAAGTACTCGAGCTCCGTTCGTGGAGGTATGCGCCAAACACCCGACCGTACAATTGTCGATAGCATCCTGGAAGGTGATGTTGGGATCATTGTTTGCGACCCCCTCGGCATCGTCGATGTCATCGCCCGGAAAGGGAATCTGCGGGATGTCACAAGCACAGGAGAACGCATTGAGACCAGGGCTCGGGTCGCCGCACGGGGCATTTCCCCCAAAATCGCCGCTTCGCAAATCTGGCTACCGGTTGAATCGACGCGGCCAGGCATGTTGCGGAAAGGTGGTGCCAAGGAGTCGGCACATGTCATTGCAATTGCTTCCATTGCCACCGTTGACTTGAAGATGCACTGGTTAGGTCCGAGATTCTAGAAATTGGCCGCGATGGGTGTGTCCGGCCCACAGAACTGAATGATGTCGGGCCCACAGCAGCATTTTGCATCTCCAAGGGGTCTGCGGCCCACTCGCATTGCTCGGGCAGCTCGGTGGTAATTCCCGGTGGTTGAGGTGGCATGTATCCAGGACAAGCGGGCGAGTGAAACCCACCAAAACTGCTGCACTGTTCTCTCAGCTGCTCGATCTGCCCGCTCGTGAACAAGAAGCTGCTGTTGTCGCTCACGAAATAGTAGGGAACAGCTGTGGGGATCCACAAACACCGGCATTCTGCGTCACGCCTACGCGTGATCTCACCTTGGCGTTCAAAAGATCGGCTTGCCGTTGATGTTGACGAAGTTGCAGCGATCGCCGGTCTGCACGTTGATTCCGCCGTTCTGCAGCTGCTGCGTGGAGATTCATCTAAGGCGACACCAGATTTTCCAAACCAGCACTTACTTCCACGAAAGTGCCGTTGACGAAGACAGTGCCGGAAACGGAGCCATTCACTTCGACAACGAAGCCCAGAACCACCGCGTTGCGAGATGTTCGGTACTGGCAGTGGAAGGCTTGCATGCGGAAGGTGTCGCAGGTCTCGTTGTTGATCACGACGTTATGGACGCCCAGCCCTTGGTAGTCGAAGCGGCCAAGGCCAGCCCAGGTCTCTGTGTAGTGCGGATCGCCCCAGAAATTGCACTGATCGAAATCGGCCGGGTTCTTCAAATCTGCTGCCTCGCAGGAATCGCAGAGGGCCTGCTCAGTGGTGGAGCTGGAAATGAACTGAAGCAAGCCTGTGTTGTCCTGCTGGGGTACGGCAGAGACCAGTGCACAAAGAAGAACGGCAATGCGCAGCAGCTCCCTGCTCCGAAGATAGTGGGGGTATGTCGTCATGCAGTTGAGCCATTTTTACTTGAGCCTAAACTTCACAGGTAGTCCCGTTTATGCAGTGAAAGATACATGTGCAACCATGGGTTTAGTCGTGCAAGGTTGAACGAAACGGCAATGTCCATACTCAATCGCAGATTCGGAGGCCCACCTGGACAGGCTTCTTCATCTGCGCCAGTGCATTGTTGAAAGTGATTGCGGGTGTCGACTGGGCGCGGCACGTGGAGCTGAGATTAAAGGAGACCCTACACTGCCCTACACACCCCTGATAAAACCCTAGACACCGTTTAAAGAACCCATGCAGGCTCTGCAAAAAGTGCCAGTCCGAGAATTCCCATCTTCATGGTCCCCTCATACTCCTACTTGGGCTACAGGCGTTGCGTGGCTCCGGCCAGCCGATATCGGGGCCTTCCTGTCTATGTTTTTCACCATAGCAGTGCTCCGGCCGCCTACAGCAGAATTTCTGGTCAAAGCTTCTTCGAAACTCCATGCGCCAAGCCTGGGCCCCAGGAAACACTTCAGCCGAAGCTGTAACCCAAGGCCCGAGCAGGCGTATTGTACTTGATCTCCTGCCAGCTGTCCACTGCACTGCCACAAACCCGACTACGTGTGTCGTCGTGCGAGGAAACTGACCGAGTAGTGAGTAACGTCCCAAGTTGCGCAGGCATGCTTGCAGCTACACAGCAAATGCAGCAAGGGTGTCCGGCATTGGGCGATCGGACTTCCTTACTGACACAGCGACTTGCTGAGTGCTGTCCAAACTGTGGAGTGCAGGTCCAGGCTAAGGCCAGGGCTCACCAGCCATAGGGCTTCCCGGCTGGCCATCCATGTCCTTAACAGGCTGCGCCGATTGCATTAGCCAAGTGCGGCCTTCTTGGTACACCAACGACATATGTTTTCGCGAACCCTCTCTTATGGGTAATCGCTTTTCTGCTTCTTTGCTCCGGCTGAAACTAGTCATTTTGGTAATGCTGCTCTTGCTCCTACTCCTACTCTCACTCTCCCTATACTCTCCTACTCCTGCTGCTATTCTCCTACCGGCTACGGCTACGGCTTCGGCTGCTACGGCTACGGCTCTGCTCTTGCACCTGCTCCTGCTCCTGCTACTGCGGCTGCTGCTGCTGCCAGTGCTACGGCTCCACGACAACTGCTGCTGCTGCTACTACTAGTACGACGACGACTACCACTGCCACTACGGCTATCCTGCCTTTTACGACCGTTATGTTGTCAGATGGTTGCCACATGATGGTGAGACTGATGCTGCTGATGACAATGACTGTCGCAACCGCAGCGATCAAAACCCCTAAGACCAAAATAGTATTGGTAATTAAATATTAAGCCTCTGTACTACTCTTGCTTCACGGATCGTTTCAAACCTGGAATCCGAGGCCTGGGCCCGTGGCATTGCCTGGTAGGAGTGCGCGCCGGTGCGGGCTCGGTCTAGATCCTGCGCAAAATGGTGGCGCTATAGGAGTTTGTAGAGTACTTATAAGGGACCCGCGGGTTCCTTGGACGAGTTTAGCGGAGAGATTTGAATGAATGAATGAATGAATGTATGCATGTATGTAGTTATGTATGCATGCACGCATGGATGCATGTATGTATGTATGCATGCCTTGTTGACCAGTTTCGTTTACGTGCGTGTGTGTATGTATGTATGTATGTATGTATGTAGGTATGTATGTAGTTATGTATGTATGTATGTCCGTATGTATGCATACTCGTGCATGTGCATGTTAGCATATAAGGGTTGTGAAGAGGTTTCGGGTCCAAGGCGGCGGCAGAATATCAAACCATGCTTGCAAATAATCCAGTTAAGTGCGAGGAGCACTGGAAAACCTGACTGACATGTCGCGGACACACCCCGCAAACTCTGGTTGTTCCAGGCACTTAACTCGACGCTGAGACCGGGGTATGAAGCCTGAGGTATGAAGTAGGCACCTAGCCCGACGTTGAGCCTTAGTTATTTCAGCCTTAAAGGTTATAGGACGTTTCCATCCTCACAATGTGCGAGGTGGATACAGGAAAATAGTTCCCACCCCAAACGTTCGGCATCGGGCGCCTGGCCTGGCAGGCGTTCTTATGAGTCTAATGTCGCGAACAACAAGCTTCGTTCCAGAGTTATAAGGGCCACCATGATGACCACTGACATCGGGATTCAGATGGCGGAGGATCAGGTTGCATCTAACTTCATAGTCTACGCTGCTTGGAATCATGTCATTGCACGCCAGGAATCCTGATCTTGATGACGTCACATGTAGTGCCCCAAAGCCTCGTCGTAGCTTTACATAGCGGTCTGGACAACTAGTAGTAGCTATGATAATATTGTCATTATGAACGCCCCTGTATAAAACCCTATAAAAATCCCCCTAAGGCCCTATATAAAGCCTATCAAACCTATTCTGGAAACCGTCTTCTGAACGATTAAGGCCCCTGCATCTCTGCTTTGGGAGGACCCCCGGAGTCCTCCTTGCGAGGGTTTCCTCCTCGAGCCCCGGCCGCCTTGCCAGGAGCCGTTCTCAATGGGATTTTTGATTTAGGGTTTAGGGTTTAGGGGTCTAGTGGTTCCAGCGGGCGGGTCTACGAGGGTGTGAACATGTTTTTTGAGGGCTTTAGAGGCGTTCCATTCGTGACTTTTAGCCGGAGCATGTCAGGGTTTGTCTGTCTGGTGCTTAGTAGGGAATGGTTGGATGGATCCCTAAAGTCGTCCCTATATAATCCCGGGGTTCCCATCGCGGTGCATGGGGTCCCTAGCCCTGGTCCACTCCAAGGGTCCTAAACTTAAGCCGAAACTCACAACGACTGCAAGGTCATGATTCTGTGAGTGCAGAAAACACTGCCCACAATTGTGATAAGTCGAGGCATGATGAAAAAGGGCTATATAGAAATCCACTGCACGTGATCTACTAGCACTACATAGAACCACCTCGATGGGTGCCCGACTCTTTCAGGCCAGTTTGGGAGTCAGGCAAAACTAGCATCATCCTCATTTGTGCGTGCACTTTGTTCTGTCATTGGGGTGTGGCTCTGATGTGCCTTACGGTGCAAGAGTGAGCCGTGGCACGATTATGCAAGTGCTACACTTATCTCATGTAAGCAATTTCGACCTGTCATCGCCAATGCTACCGTCCCCACTGGTACTAGTTACTAGTAGGAGGAAAGGATACCAATCAAGTCCTACTGCCCCTCCATGAAAGCATTAGGATCCGACCCAAACTTACATGCCATCAAATGCCCGGTAGGCTTAGAGGTCCTAAAGTTAAAGCACTACTTCCAAAACTTATCTCCCGGACATCTTCAGAGGCGACCTCCTGAAGAGCTCGTATCAGGTTCCTGGGCATGCTGCCGAAGCGCAGGGTTCGGGGCAAAGGAGATATAGGGTGTTGCACAGTTTTGGCTCATAGGGCTTAAGTATGTTTAAGTTTCGCATGCCAAGCAAATCCGGTCCGAACATTCGACGCAGGTCCACGATCGGATCGATCGAATCGAAGCTGCCTAGTCCCGCCTGCGTGGGAGGCGGGAGGCGGTTGTAGTGTCGAATGCACAGGTCCACGCCGATCAGATCGAGTATGTTTCGTCATTTCAGACCCTGACCTACATTACATACGCGAACGCAGGTTCGTACATACGCAAACCCGGGTTCAGCGTGCGAGCACCGCTCTGATCTGGGCCAGTTGAGGGCGCATAGATCTGGCAGCAGCCGGGTGAAGAGAGAGGTCCGTGGCTTTGGAGTGTTTGGCAAATAATATAAGGGCCTCAATAATTACCAATGCTCTTTTGGGGTTCCTTATCATAATTATAGTATGGGCCCCAAAACCCTATTCTATATAAGTATTACGGCCCCTATAATAAGAGGTTGCAAGAGAGCACTACCAAATCTGGCGATGAATATGCAACGACGAGCATGTTCTCAAGCACAAGCCGACGTCTTCGTTCAGGATTTCCTGTTTCGGCCAAGAGTCTGGTCGGTCGCCTGGACTCCCGCTGCCTGCCGGGGTTGAATTCACTGGTGCGTATGCCGAAGACGGTAGGGTTAATAAAGGCGCCTTAATAACTAGAATAGGGTTTTGGGGCCCATTAAACTATAAGAAACCCCACAATAGTATTGGTAATTATTGAGGGCCCTATATAAAACCTTATAATAACTATGAATGTAATGAAGGAGCCCCCCAAAATAGTATTGGTAATTATTTGGGTTTGGGCCCCTAAATAAAGGTACTCTTGAATAGTCTTGCGGCGTGGGCTCTGCACTCGCACTCGGCAAGCTAAACAGGACAAGCCGTCGCAATGCAGCAAGAACTTGAGCCATGAACGTACGACCTCAAAGGGTCCAAAGTACCTACATAGGAGAATGTGGGGTTTCTGTGTTAGGAATTACTATTATGATTTGGGGAAGTATTCCCCAGAACAGTACCTAGGGGAACCTCTCTGAATTCCTTCCGTCCTCATGTCTTCAGCAGTCGCACATACATATCCGAGGACGTTTGGTACACGAGGTACATATCCGAAGGAACGTATCGTAGCGCTCCGAATGTTCAGTGCGAGTGGGGGCAATGCAGTGGTCCCCGCAGCCGGGCCAAACCCCAACTGGAGAAGCTGGAAGCACTCATCCCGGTCATGATTGTGACGGCGATATTGGCAACATCATGCCGACAAAGGCCCCAAGGTCGCTCACAATGCCTTCGGAAGTTTGTCGTTAATCAATACTCATCAAAGCAGGGATGCCAATGACGACAATCATTAAGGCGTCAAGGTACGTCATATACGTCCGGTTGGCTATGTGCAACAGCCGAGGCTTCGGGGGTTCAGAATCAGAAGGGGCCTTCAATGCGGCACCCACGATCTCCGGTGGTGGGCGCCCGGCATCCGGAGCTGCCAGAAGCAGCATCTGCACCTGAGCTCTCAATGAGCTTTCCAGATCGGAGTTCGACGGGGGGCTTCGGGTTGCATTCATCCGTAGTGTTACATGGCATAGACCAATGATGCACTGAATTTCATATGCATCATCACAACGGGGATAGATAAGAACCATGTTGCAAATCATGATCTGCCTCCCGGATCAGACAATCCGGTCGCGTCCCGTGGTTGAATGATAGTTGAAAGTTGCAGCGCTGATTTTCACCATCCGATGTGTCATATACTCGGCAACGAAACTTCCTGCACCGCAGACTTTCGAAAAATCCGGCCGGACTGTCGGGAACCTCAGCCGGCACCTATCCTGCAAAATCCTGTAAAGCGACTATATCCCCTGAAAGCCGTAGACGTCCTAAACCCCATGCCATGAACCCTAAACTCTACGTGCAAAGCTTCGTGAGGTCGTGATTTCGTGCGCAATGTTCAAGGCGCTGTTTTTTGACCGTCGCCAACCGACATGACAGATTTCACTGCCATTTTTCAGGGCTCCACTTCCCTGGTGACCTACGAGCCCTCCGCCAAGACGGGCGAAGGCGAAAAGCGCGTCTTTAGCCAGGGCCTGCCCCATTGTTCGAGAGCTGCAGCACCTGATCTCCACACAAGGGACCGATCGCATTGCGACTTCGTTGATGATCGCCTCCATATCAGCTTCTCTCCATGCTGACGATCGCCGAAGCTGGTGTCCTGAGGCTTTGGCAAAGAGCGGCTCATGTCTTCACAGTGTCAGGGGCAATGTGGTGCTTGCGGCCCTCTAATTTTTCCCCTTCTACTTAGCAAGGACGCTACCCGCATTGCAGGCCCTCTAATGCAGCTGGGGGTTGCCGGGATATCCCTAATCAACAAGGTCTGAAAGCAACCTTCTACCATAGCTACGAGCCCTTCTATCGGAAATCCGACATCAGAGAAGCTGCAAGTCCTCACGCCAAGTTAAAGCCCAAGGCTTCCCCGGAGATTCTCGCCAGCCGGACACCTGAAACGGGTGCAAAGGCTGAACATCCCTCGAGCCTGCACTGTATATCACGAAACAAAGGCATCCCAATCCTTCAACTCCTATGAGGAGAGGTCCTGCTCTGTCAAAAAGAACGATAACTCAGACCGGAAATGCACAAGTAACCAGCAGACGGCTGTGTTTGAGAAGGCATCTCAAGGCCCTACTGAGCCCTATCCTCGTTTGTTCAAACTGAGGGTGGGATAAGGGCGCGGTGGTTTGCCGTCACTGTCTGCGGACCGGGCACGGCAACCGCTTGGTGAGGACTCGAGCTGCAGTATCTGTCCAGATGCAAGGGCAGAAGAAGTTAAGCAAAGGCATGCTCCGAACAGTGCAAGTACGGGGCCATTGAGAGGTAGCCGTCCCTCTCGAGATCGGCCGCCCGACTTCTCAAGATATCCACATCCTCCGGCACCAAGCCTTCGGACAGCCAGGAGTCTCTGTCGCTGTCATAGAGGTCTCGCTCGCGGCGCTGTTTGATGTCAGGCAATGCCACGCAGCTGTTGGTGAAGTTCACCATCATCGTGGCGCGCAGGGTCTCCAATGGCTTTCGCGGACAGGGGACGGAGAGGTGTCCGGCCTTGCAGCGTCCGAGAGGACGGATGGCGGAAACTCGGAGTCGCCCACGGCTTCCACGGAAGGTGCCATCGTGCTGAGGGAACCAGCATCCGAACCCGGATCCCGACGGTGCACCGGGAAGGCAGTACTTTTGTGCATGGGCAGTGGGACCCTCAACAATGTAGGTCGCAATGTCCAGCGTCACTTTGGGGCCGGCTCTGGTGCACAAGAAGAGGTCTCCACGCGCAAGGTAGTACTGGTCGCTAAGCTGGGGAGCACTTACAGAATACCGTTCGAAGCAGTTGGCCCAGCCACGCTCCGAAAGCTTCCGGGCAATTGAGAATCGCGTTTGTGTCCATTCTTCATGGGATGGGATGCCCACCATAACATCGACATCATGATCAACGACATCCAGCCTGCCTTTCGAAAGCAAGCCACTCCGCCTGCCATGCCGGAGCAAAGCAATTAGTGTACCCCTGCAGGGCCACCACTCCAGTCCTTCCGAATCAAAGACAGCAGCCGCATCGGCGAGCGCTTCTATATGCTGCTCGTCTGTGATCGTAGTCTCCTCAGAGTCCACTAGCCAGTCCTTCATACTCTGCACTCGTTCCATCATGGAGCCGTGGGCCTTCAGAAGAACATCCACAGCCTGGCTAACTGGCCAGTAGCGAGACTCCTCGTCCAGGCATGCTGCCGACGCTTCTTTCATCGAGCGCTGAAGAAGTGCAAAGCGGTGAAATGCTTTGACATGCTCATGATTCGTGTGTGCGGCTCTGTTCTCAAAGATGTACATTTCCATGCCCATGCGAACAGCAGCAGCAGCTACGACGGCACAAGGACAAACGTCGGGCAGCATCAGCTCCTGTCTGCGCTCTATCACTGCATGCACGAGGGGACCAAAGTGTGCACGTTCGGTTTCACCGATGTCTTCGTGATGAATCAAGACGCGTCGGGACAGTCCCAGGAACTGTGAGATGTTCAGCTGGTACCGCTTGGCGACAGAGTCGCAGCCAGAAGAGAGTAAAGCTTCAATCCGTCTGAAGGAGAAAATCACCAAGAAAATGTTGATCGAGTAGGATCGACCATGCAGCATGCAGTTCCTCAGGCCGAGCCCAACTAAGTTCTGAAACCGGAAGTCGGGAAGACTTCAACTTCGTCTCCAGGGGCTCGGCAGTTTGAGCTGAAGCGCTGCCACTGCGGAGATTTGAGCCTTTAAGACTCTAAGCTTCTGTGGTCTGGAACTCGGAGCTCTGAATGAATCGTGTGTCGTTCTTGATCATCCTAACCCCATAAAGCAAAAAAAGCTTGAAAACCAATCCTAAAAGTACTGTCTTGTGGCAATGGCTAGGCAGCGAACGACATCTTCTGGGCTTTGCGTGCTGCTCCGCCGATGACCTCCCAAGACAGCGTCACTCCCGAATAGGACGAAACAAATGCCTGAACCCTGAAAAATATGACTAAGAAGAACAACCACAATAAGCGAGTGCTGCTGTAACTATAGCAACGACGACAACAGCAACGGCAACAGCAACAGCCACAACGACGACGACGAGCACAGCAACAGCAACAGCAGCAGCAGCAGCAGCACCACCACCACCACCGCCACCAGCAGCAGCAGCAGCACCACCACCACCACCACCACCACCACCAGCACCACCACCAACAACAACACCAACACCACCAATAACAGCAGCAACAACAACAGCAGCAACAACAGCAACAACAACAACAACAACACCAGCAGCAGCTGCAGCACCAGCAGCAGCACAGTGGCACAAGCAGCACGTGCAGCAGCAGCATCAGCAGCAGCAGCAGAAACAGCAACAAAAGCAACAGCAACAACCGCAGTAACGGCAATAACAGCAACAGCAAGAAGCAACAAACAACTACAAACAGCAACAACTACGACGACAACAACAACAACCACAATCACCACAAGCACAAGCACGACAACAACAAGCAACAAGCAACAAGCAACAGCAACAACACCCACAACCAGAACCACAACCGCAAACACAACCACAAAACTGGAGCCTCGTCCGTTGCTTTGGGCCCCCCCGGCCCTTTACAACAACCACCCCCGCTTCTATCACAAGGGCAGCTGCTTTGCAAACCACGGTTCGCATTCCCCAACACCTCAACAGGCACCCTATTGGGGTCGCTGGCTTCCAAGTTGCTTGCAATTAACAGAAGCTGCGGGCTTTGTTTTTGTCTGTAACTACTACAACTTACTACTACTACTACTGCCACTCATCCGACTAATGCTGCCATTACTGCTGCTTCTTCTACGACTGCCGCTGCTCCTACTCCTGCTCCCGCGGCTGCTGCGGCGGTTGCTGCTGCGGCCGCTGCTGCAGCTTCTGCGGCTGCTGCCGCTACTACTGATACTGCGTCGTGGTAGTCGTCGTCTTCGTGGTAGTGACAGGCAGTGGTCGTGGTGGTAGTAATAGTAGTAGCGATAGTGCAGTGACTGGTAGTGATCAATAGCTTTTGTTATCACCCTTATAGCTTCGCTTCACCGCGAATCCGAGCTTCACTCAATAGGCCCTCCGAAGAATCGCCTGAGAGCTGTCTTGCAAGCTCCTGATCCAGGAGCTGCGAAATTTCACGGCTTCTGCTTACGTGGGAAGCTTGGGGAAAATGGGTAGCTTCTTTTTGGGGTGCCGCTTCGCAAGCCGCCACGGCAAGCACTGCAGCTCTCTGAATGGGATAGAGCGAACCGAACTGCAACGAGGAAGGGCATGCAGTTCATGGAACTACCAGTTCGGAACACGCAGTACCTTCAATTCAAGCTGCCCAGCACAACAAATGACAAACCAAGAAGTCAGCAGCCCGAATCAAGAAGTCAACAGTATCACCTTACGTCGCACATTCACTCAGAAGCGAAGCAACGACGCCTCGAAAACCTTCGTCCGAAAAGCGGTTGCTCTGAATTTGGTGTACTACCGCATTGTTTTTGTATGAAGGGTCCTACTAATATTGGGGTTCGATATCAGGGCCCTAAAGTGTTCTCTTGAACTCCCCACGTTTGATGTCAATCCCGACAATGCATTTCAAGGCGACGCCATAGAAATTGTTGCAAGTGTGCACATATGCAGAAGTCTGATGAATTCCAATCGGGCAGGAACTGCTCATGCTCCATCTAGTGCACCTGCGTCTACCACAGCATATGCTCCTTGTCTTTTCGAACTACTTAATGAAGCTACTTGCTACCCAAACCGCATCCTACCGAGTGTCCTGCGCAGACGACATGTTGCTTCCACTAAGAGCTGGCCATCATTGTGCAGCTGCCCAGCCTAAGGCCTACAGATCACATACCTGCTGAGAGGTGCAAGCGGAATGGCTGTTGGAGCTGGCATGTGCGTCTGAGCCTGCGGGAAGTTGACGTGGCTTCGGCACACTCTATGTATCCGTGTCTGAAGGCAACTCGTTTTTGCACGCTAAGCGTTGCACTCTGTACACGTCAGCCAGCTGATTCGTGCGGTTGCGTTTCAAACAGTTCACAACGGGGACCGACGAACGCCGAGCAGACATGCAAAGCGATGGCAACCGATCCTGACGACCTCGCGAAACTCATAACAGAAATTGACCCTCTGCAAGAGTTAGGGCCTGGACCGGATCTGAAAGCACTAGCAAGAACAAACTGCTGCAGGCACGGGCAAGCTCGCCATCTTTCAGAGTGATGGTGTTTCTTCCCTCTTCCAAGCACATTTCAGCCGACGGCGTGCCCTGTCCTCCGTGCCTTTCAGCAAAAAACCTTCGAGGCTCACTCATCGTCTTCCTCCTCACCTTCTTTTTCTTCGTCAGTCTTCCTCTTCCTCCATCCTTCATCTTTGCCTTGCGTCCGGAATCCGCAAAGCCGCAAAACTGCATGGAACCAATCGAAGGACACAGCGTGACGTCTCTAGCCCAAATATAGGGGCCTTAATATTTAGAATAGGGTTTTGGAGCCCATTATACCATGTTAATACTAAGGAACCCCCCCAAATAGTATTGGTAATTATTTAAGCCCCTATACTATAGTACCCTTGTAGATGCCTCATAGTAACCCTTACATAATACTTGCCTCCCAATGCCACCCACTGATCTCTGGCAGCTGCCCGGACAACATGGACGGGATCGTAGCAGAGCGTGTTGATGCCCGCAGGTAGGGCACCGCTCTTGTGCCGCTCCCGCAGAACATGGATGGCCGCCAAACGGGCCTCCGGCAAAATGCACGAAGGGTCTGGGATCTTGTGATAGTCGCAAAAGGGACGCGCTGAGAAACCACGTGGTCTGCACATCACGAAAGCATTGAATACACGTGCCACATGTCATGGGAAGTCCTAAACTCTGGGTAGCATCCGTTAGGTGCTTTTGGTACCAACCCACCTCTGGGAGCTGCGACTTTGCCAGAGCTTCTGTGGCCGGCTCGCGCATCGACTTGCAGACCGCCTGGCCACGGATCGTTTGAGAGCTTGAGGATATGGGAGCAAAACGGAGGGTGTCAGTTTTTTTCCCTCCTACCTAGCAAGGAGTAACCCTGCAATCGGAGGGTGTCAGTTTAGGGTTTAGGCCCTGTGTATAAACTCCAAACCCCGATTTGACGCGTGCTAAGAAGTGAAACTGAAGCTGATGTGCCGTTCTTGAGGCAGGCCGTGTTGGCTACACAAGATCTCCACTCTAAACCCCAAGATCATCAACCCCACTGCCCAACGAACAATCTAAATGGCACCTTGATGAGTCACAGGTGACTACATCTGCTGGACCGCAGAGGTCTTTCACTGTCTTGCAAAGATAGCATTCCAGCACCCAAAGTCAGCTCTGGTGATCCTTAAATTAATTGTATCGGCATTGTTCTTCTTTTGTACACTTGTTCGTAAACTGTGGGCTAATATCTTCGTAGAACCAGCGGGAGCTTTCACGTGCTTGAGTGGCATGCCTACACAATTGTCCAACCATTTCTGACTTAACTTCATAAGCACTTAACCATGACCGGCAGAAATGTTCTGCAGTGTCTTCTATCCTTTCCACATCACATGCCCATTTCGCTCCTTCATCGAGGATACTACAGCCATGGATTGCTCCATTGATCTGCTAGTTGGTCTTCAGATGCCCTAAGAAGTTGATGCTCTGGTGGAGTATGGGGTTGTCCTAGGGGGTCGCAGGTTGAATCAAGAAAGCCTTGACATCGATAAGCGGTGAGAAAATTGAAGCACTTGAGTGGCTTGGAGTTTGGGTTTCGGCGCTCACACTCGGACAATCCAGGCGAGGCATATGGTTTGGGTTTAGGGTTACGAAAACATGCAACACGCCTGCGAGAACTTTGGCATCTCGAGGCCATTTGTCTCGCCTGACGCCCGTCAGAAGGCGATCAAAGTCTCTTAGTGCACTCTGATGCTATTGAGAGCAGGAACCTTAGGATCAACTTCTGACTGCAAAAGTAATGACTAAGTAATGCTCCCCTGTGCTTGTAAAATGGAACTCGGCACATGCCTTCATTCGATTCGATGGAGACTGGTTTGGGTGTGGCTTGTCGGGAAGCGTGCGGCTTGCCGCTCAAAGGCGGGTTGAAGCATAGCACGTGCAAGAGTTCCAAGCTCCCAAAAGGATTTCAGAAGTACTCCAAGAGCATTCCAGGAGGAACACCCGAATAACAAAGACTATTCTTGTGGGAGGCCGGTCCCAGCAACTGCAATGGAATCCCGTTCGATTTCGGCAAGTTCCTGAAACCAGGGGGAAGAATGAAAGACAAGATCCATTGGTCATTCGCACACTGATACATCCTCAGAAGACTAGGACCAGGAGCCAGAAAACACCTAAAGAACACACTTTGAAGGCACCATCCGTACGTTTTTACTTCGCCGGCCCAAAAGATACTAAACACATGGGCAGCAGTAATCATCGCAACACTGCACAAAGCACACATATAGCAAGCGTGATCTCGGAACTGCTTGAAACACACCGCGCCGCAATGCTGGGCAGTCTTTTGCGAGTAAAAACTGGCATCATTTTCGATCGAAGTTGCCCGCAAACATCAGCCCAATTCGTACGACTACTTGTAGTCATAGGGCTATGCTTTGCGATCGCGACAGTACACACAGCATATACACGCATGGCCATTGACTGGAAAACCGGTTGTATCAGCTGCGCCAAGCAGCACAGCTTCAGCAGAGCGATGACATCATCTGAGTTGACCCATGTCTGCTCTTCGTTGTGGAGGAGCTTGGGCCAGAGCCGGACGGCGTCGGTCGCAGAGATCCTTCCAGGAGCCACTGTCACAACAGTGTCGCCCGGATTGGTACTCAGATGTCAGACTGAAGGGAGAGCGAGAGAGAGAGAGAGACAGAGAGCGAGAGAGAGAGAGAGAGACAGAGAGCGCGAGAGAGAGAGAGAGAGCGAGAGAGAGAGAGAGAGAGCAAGAGAGAGAGAGAGATCAGCCTACCGACCAAAATACTTTGCACCAAGCGTCTTGCTGAGCCAGGTGAGGGCTGCCCGCAACAGGTCCGTCGATGGCTTCTGGTCCAGCACGCGGTTGACGAGCTCCACACTCCTTTGATCATCCGGGAGATAGCTCCACAGTATCGCTGAATCGCTGGTCACAGGAACGAGCTGAAACTCCACTGCGACATAGACTTCTGCTATGATTTTTTGCCCAGGAGGGTGTTGCAAGCTGGGGCAGCGCCAACTTACACTGTTGGATACTCGGGAGCGGTATGTGGCAAGGTTTCCAGAACTCCCCAACATGCCTTTAGCTGGGCTGCTGCTTAGCAGTAGGAGCTTCCCCCAGGAGTTGCAGGCTCGCCTCCCACTTGTCTGCCGAATCCTGAGCTCAAAGGCATTCCGGTGATGAAGTTCACCTCTCCCTCTAAGGCTTTTGGTTTAGGGATTAGCCATGGTCATGGATAAAGAGCCTTTCCCTCAAGCTAGTCTGCACGAATCAGCGGTCCAATGGCATCAAGAACATGAGCATTGCGGCTGAGTGACGGCAGTGACAAGCTTGGCCCAAAGAGTCCTCGGTCTCCGAAGCAGTGGCATCTTCGGCCCCTAAACGCCAAGCCGGGCTCTAAAATTAACACCCTAGACGCCAAAAAACCTAAGAAACCCTAAACTCACGAACCCGAAAACTCTCGAAACCCGCACTGCCGAGGTTCTGGATGGTGGTGCGGAAATTGTTCCTGATCTCCGCGGAGGAGGCGATCCACCGAAGGGCACGCTCAGCCACCTGTCAATCACGTCGATGACCGAATGTTACTATGATTCTCGTAAGGAGCTCTAGGGAATGACAGTTGCAATTATTCCGGCCCGTGTATTTCGGCTTAGGGTGGATTATACGGTGTAGCGTTTAGAACCGAGGGAGCTCTGGTCACAGTATGGTGAATGGGACGGGAGTAGAAAATCTGAAGGCCAGATCCCGACAATTCGGATCCTACTATTTAGCGAGTGTTGTCAGTTTCTTACTGAGGCTGAAGCATCGAGAACCCGGGCATTCGTACCTTTGGCTAAGTCTGGTCAATCGCAACTTGCTTCGTAGTCCCCCTACATACAGGTACTCTCAGTTGTGGTGCTTCTGGTCCACGTGGCCATGAACCAAAACAAAGAGTCAAACACTTGGAGCTTTCGCCTTGCATGGGGTACAGTAGAAGCCCAAAAGTTGGAAACCCAATAGCCTCAGTCCTTAAGAGTAATGTATAGGGAATCCCAGCACTATTTGGCCTTAATCCGGTTTCCAACTTTATGGGGTTTACTGTAGACTGTCCAAGCCCAGGGTTGCTGCCACGAGTGATGATGCACGGTGTGATGCGGTATAGGGTTTAGGGAATAAGGCGCTGAAGTTGGGCTCGCTGGACGGCGGCTCAGAGTGCTGAAGCCCGAACTCACCCGAAAATCAGTACAACAGCACCCCCTCTCTCTCTCTGTCTCTCTCTCTCTCTCTCGCGCGGAGTCAGAGATCTGTCAGCCGCGCGGGCGTCTAGCACGAGACAGCACCCTAAAAGCACTGAAACATACGAAACTCTCTCCGGCCTGCTTGGAAGCGGCCAGGCCCACCGATTGGCCCTTCGATCCGACGACGAGGAGGTCCACAAACTTTCGCTCCTTGCCGAGGAACATTTCTAGGGTTTTATGAAGGTTTCAGACGGATTCTGTAAGGGTGGTCGTAGGAAGGTTCTGTAAGCGCGTTGAAGGGCTTACATATAAAGTGTGTCAAGGGCTTTCTGAAAACAGGAGGACCGTTTTCCAAAACTCCCACTTCGGGGATTTGAGGTGCGGTTTTTGTTCCACTGGCGAGACAGCAGGTCTGAAGACCAAACCTCTCTGGTGACTCAATCCCAGGTCACACAAACATTGTCCATGCAGCCTAACTGCCGGTTCCTACATAGACCGCGACACTGCCGAAGCTCTGATCCACACCCTTTACCACAAAGCTCCAGTCCTTTTAAGCCCTTAACCTTAAAACAGTGGGCCGATGTCGCCAAGGCACTACCTTGACCTTGTTCACCACCATGCGCTCAATCCGGTCCCCGACGCGATACTTCTTCCAGTCGGCTTGGGGGACACTGAGCCTAGGTGTCGGCACTCACAAACCTTGGGGGGTTTCGGCTCTCCGGGTTCAGGTCTCAGGTTTTCGGATAGTATAATCTACCAAACTCGCTCTGTTTCGGGTGGGCCTGGTAGGAACATGTCACTGCTTGTTCATCCAAACACCTGCCTTATCACACCTAGACCACAAACGAGCCGTGAGAGCTAGTTGCCTGGGAAGGATCCGAAGCTGCTCACATCTAAGCCAAGCTCAAGCATCGCGATCAAGCCCTGGTAAAAGACGAAGCGGGGCATCTTCCCATTCACACTAGTCCGACGAACATATTGGTAGCTCGTCTACTCTTCTCAAACTACCTCCAAACCACACAGGCCCCAAAGACCAACGAGATCAATATTGTTGCTAGCTTTTCTTGTCATATACATATAGTCGGTTGCTGATAATCATGAGCCGAAGGCCGAAGATAGCCTAAGCACTCCTCAGGCGAGGTCTGTGGTTCTGCCGCGACCATTGCACCTTCTTTTCCGGCTGCATGGGTTATTCTTCAAACGAGGGCCAAAGGAAAAGAGATGATGGGCGCAGCTTCTTAGCATAAAGCCAAGCTTCACAACGTCAAGTTTACAGGACGGCGAAGCCTTACCGAGCAACAGCAACTTCTGAACGGAATATGGCCCAGACTCATCTCCTGCTGAGACAGTGATCACTATGACCTACTTCGCCAAGCTCGAAACTCATGCTCCTTCTTTCGTGAGGCATCAACGAATTTCAGATCCAGGTGCTGGCGACGCATTGCGAATGAGTTTCCAGCAGAATGCATGGAACTTCGGAGCACGATAGATGGATGGCCGGATAATATACACCGGAATAAGCTCTTGATAGGCCCAGAATACATAATTTCGCATATGCGAGGAGGTCCAAGAATATATATATATATATATATATAAAGATATATATATGTATGCTTGGGCCACCCCTGAGAAATTTAGGCACACCAGGCTTCGCAACTTCAGATCCCTGCTGGGCGCAGAAAAAGCAGGGCGACCACAGCACCACATCTCCAACATCTTGAAGGATGGGGTCTTGGGGTATGTCATACTATAACCATAGTAGCCATAGTAAGGAACACCCCAAATAGCAGGGTATATTCTACTATAGCCATAATAAGAAGCCCCCAACACAGTATAGGTAACTTTTTAGGGGCATATTATACCATACTATAATCATTTTTCAGGAGCACCCACAATAGTATTGGTAATTATGCTTGGGGATGAATACAGGGGCCTTAATGATTAGAAGGGTTTTATATAAGGGCCTCAAGAATTAGAATAGGGTTTTTGTGCCCATTACAGAATAAATACAATAAGGAACCTAAAGATTTCATTGGTATTTATTTAGGTCCCTAGTGTACAGTTCCTTAATCCCAAACGGTACAGCCCAAGTCCTGATGTCCGCGGACTCCAGCTACCAACCGGCGACTCTCAAAACTCATCCGAAAAACCTTGCAGAACCAGGCCTAGTATGTACCCTCAATGCAAGCAAACAAACCGGCGCGATTCCTACAGAACACCGCCAACATGCTCCAACCATCAAGGGCCACAGCCGCTATGCGAGGCATGCTCATGATGATGATTATGATGCTGCTGATAATGGTGGTAGTGTTGGTTGTAGTGGTGTTTGTGGTGGCTCTGGCTACGACGGTGACCGTCACTGTCGCCAGACTTCTGGCTTTGCAGTGGTGCAGCATCAGCCCCAACGACAATTCGCCAAGATCTCTCTGTCGGCTTTCAAGCTCTCATGCGCATCCCACAAAGCCAAGCCGTTCACCTGCACAGCTTCCATGACAATTTCACGGTCAGCACGAAGCTCCTCAAAAGCAAACTCCAGGGCAAGCCCATCCTGACGCACAGCCGTCAGCACAACTTCCCGATCTTCTTTGAGTTGCCCCGAAGCGAACTCCAAACAAAGGCCATTCAAGTCGACGGCTGCCAAGACGACCTTGCGATCACAGCGAAGAGCTTCTGATGCAAACTGAAAGGCGCCAGGGGAAGCCACTGCGGCCAAAACCAGCTCCGCGTCTCCCTGCAGTCTTGAGGAGGCAAAGTTCAGGGCATTGCCATTCTGGATCACGGCGGCATGAACGACCTCGACGTCGTCTCGCATCCGAGAACCAGCAAATTGCAGGGCGAGCCCAGCGTCCTGGACGGCTGCCAGCACGACCTCCTTGTCTGCTTTCAAAGACTCGGAGGCGTACTCAAGGGCATGGCCATTCTGTCTGACTGCACGCAAAACCAGCTGCTTGTCCGCCTGGAGCCTGGCCGGGGCTACGGCGAGCTGGCAACCAGCGTAAGAGACGACCTCGCTGAAGGTCTGCCACTCCGGATCAATGCGAAGGAGGTTCAGGTCCAGAGAGCAGTCGGAGGCTATGTCGGAGAGCCGAGTCTTCAAAGCCAGCTCCCGATCTTCGCAGAAGAGCTTCAACTCCGACTGCCGGATTGCACTGGCCTTGGCCGCTTCCTGCATGACATCGCTGCAAGCAGCAGTGGCAGCAAGGCGCAAGCTACAAAGCTTCGCCCCGCTCATGGACCACACGGTCACCTGCAAGGCCTCTTGGTCCTTGAGGTCCTTCGCGATCTTCGGGCTCTGGTGCGAAGCTTCCGGACTCTCATCTTCGGCTTGGATCTCGGCCGCAATGATCTCCTCATTCTTGCGAATCGCGGCAGCAGTGTAGGCCTGCCGCAAAGCTGTCTCTTCCCTCTCTCGATCTCGGTCATCCACCATGGCCCGTGCTGCAGGTTGCTGCGTTGCTGCCTTCCAAATCCGGCACCAATCCAATATAGGGGCCTGAATCATTAGAATAGGGTTTTGGGGCCTAATAATATAGGCAATTATTACCTAGTCCAATATAGGGGCCTTAATAAATTAGAATAGGGTTTTGGGGCCCATTCTACTATATAGGCAAGTGATAAGGCCCCTTTCGCATGACAGATCAGTCCTAGAGCAGGTTTCCCGTCTGGACTCCCTCTCACTCGGAACACGACCTACAAGTCGCCTGTGGTGGGTCTTTTTGAACCATGTTTGAAACTTAAACTGGCCCTTCGCGCCTGGCCGAGCCGAGTGAGGCGGCGAGGCTTCACACGGGCTTTGGCTCTTCATGAATATCGTGGTCCAGCGGTCGGGTGTTTTGGCAGGCTGAAACTGAGAAGGAGCTTTGAAGCACCATGTGCTGCAACTTTACCCAGGAATCAGGGTAAGGAACTCTTGCAAAAGGACTTGGTGCCCCTGTGGTTTTCCCCGTGCCAAACCATCATAAACCATTCTGGTAGTCCCTAAGCCCTGCAACCTAAGGTCACCAGAAGGCCCACAGCCCTAAACCGCTGAAAGCTGTTCCTAGAAACCTTCCGTCTTTCTCGCAGCCGAAGTTGACGTACACGCCAAACTCTTTCGAGGAGTTGGTGACGTTGCCGCTGACGATAGATCCGACCTGAGGGTCTCAGAGATTTCAGGTCATGACAGGGGTTGTTGAGGGTGTTTGAAGGAAAGCGGGTTTGGTCCACCTAGTTTAGAATGGTTTAGAGTTTAGAGTCTAAGGTCTAGGGAGTTTGGGAGGTTTGGATTGTAAGTTTGGAACACAAAGCGTCAGCAGTTGTTGTGGAAGACTGTCTTGCAAAATCATTCTGCGGCTTTGCTGCTGCTGTTGCTGCTGCTACACTTGCTGCTCTTGGTATATGGTGGTGCCGGCCGTGTTCATTGTTGTCGTTGCTGCTGCCCTTCGCTAGTGGATGCTGGGTGGTGGTGGTGGTGGTGGTGGCGGTGGCGGTGGTGATGCTGGTGCTGGTGCTGGTGCCGGTGCGGGTGCTGGTGCTGGCGGTGGTGCTGGTGCTGGTGGTGGCGCTGCTGGTGGTGCTGCTGGTGCTGGTGCTGGTGCTGCTGCTGGTGCTGGTGCCGGTGCGGGTGCTGGTGCTGGTGGTATTGTCGTTGCCCGTGCCGCCGTGGTTGTAGCCGGTGGCCACAGCAGTTCAATTTACAGTGACAAATCTGACTCTAACAGTGACTGCAAAAGAAGTGAATGAGAATTCTGTCTCCAAGTGCTTCGGGCTCTTCTGGTTCACACCGCCTGCTGCTATTCTCCGCAAGACCTGAACACATATGCCGGTCTCAGAACACTCATCAGGACAAGCACACTAAGAAGCAGGAGCAACTCGATTGAGATCAACAACCCTAGACCCGAAACCACGCTGCGACCGGGCCACCGTGATTTGAGAGACGGGCTTTCCACCGGTGTGCTTCCAACCTCCATCCGGGCGCTCTTGCTGGAAGGCTGCCGCCTCACAGGAATATGGGTTGTGAGATTCATTGATCTTTGCATGAGGGGCAGTCGTGTGGCGGCGGTGGTACACGATCAACTGGGCTCAAGATGCTCAAGGCTCTGAACTGAGCTGAGCGCTGCGCTACTGGTTTGTTGTGCTCCTACTGCTCTGTGCACCGAGCACAAATGTACAAAGCCTGGAAAACTCCTGCCCTAAACCCTTTTTTTGAGCAGGGGCTGCGGTGCAAACCCCTGAACCCTAAACCCTGTAACCTGTAACCCTAAACCCCTGAACCCTAAACCACAACCCTATACCTCCTTCTCAGAGACTCTCATCTCAGCGTTCAGGGTTCGAAGCCTAAGCTTTCAGGCTCAACGTCTGAAGTCATAATAATTAGAATAGGGTTTGGGGGTATATTATTACACTTATAATAAGGAACCTCCAAAAATCAGATGGGTAATCATTAAGGCCCCTTATGGTGAACCTGAAATTTGAATAGACTTTCTTTAGCTAGAAGTCTTGCAAATCCGCCTTGGTCTCCCGCGTGGCTTCTTCAGAGTGCCTTTTATGCCACTCCTGGACGAGGTTGCTCGCCAGCTTCACTTTCTCGCCTTCCTCAAGTATTAGGGTTTGCGCCCAGATCTATTAGTTCCTAGCTCCACATGACCAGCATGAGCCGAAGCATGGCACTGAAGGGATTGCCAAGTTTCCGGGCATCGTTTGAAAAGCTCGTTGGACCTGGGCATTTTGCCACGCGCAAGGCAGCATGTAGTACTTGCGAAATCTTGGGAAGATGCTGGGTGCCAGACTCATCTTCAGTGCACCCATGTGACAGCAACTTCATCCAGTGAGTCTCAAACAGCTCATTTCGGATTTTGGCCCGCGACGAGTTCTCCTAGGAAGGCAACTTGCGGCGACTTTGCATGCTTGCTGCCAGTCCAAGTCTCTGGCAACTTCGACTCAGTCAAGGCTCTTTCTTAAATGTGTCGTCTGCAGGCGTTGCGGCCTTCTGGACCTCGTCGTTGACACTGAGAGGGCCCTCGATTAATCTGACGAAGAATGCTCGCAGAACCTGCAGCATCTGATCCCATTCCTGGCAGCAGATGGCGCATGTTCAGGTATGTATCACTGAGGCAGAAAAGTACGACCTCCGTAGGCGACAGTCCCAAACCCCCAAAACTCGAACCAAATCGAGGTCACAGACAGGTGTCATCGGGAGACAAGCCCATGTCAGGTGCATGGCCCGCCAAGGCCTGGCAAGAATCTTCTCGGTTGAAGTTGCTCTGCTTTGGGCTTCAGGATTGTACATATTATTGAGAGGGAAGCTCTCAACTGACTTCGTTCGCGCTTTTGTGTGAAACGTCTTTCGGCTCCCGAGATCAAGCTCCAGTGCCTACGAAATTGCGTCGGGGTATCGCGAGGTAGGGCATGCAGCCAGGTAATGGATGCGATAACAACCGAAATTTTGCAAAACCGTCGCAAGCAAGGAGTAGCCCCTAACGAAAATGAATTACGAAGCTACATCGGAAGCTCGGCGAAGAATGCCGGCCGAGTCGAGTGCGGCCCGCAACACACTGAAACTGATGCAGAAGTTGCAAGCTTTCAGCACATCTCCCTACTAGCGCATGAATTAGCCCTGCTGTCCTCTTGCTTTAGTGGTTTGCCAGCTTATTCATGAATCTCTGGTGTTGGCATTGACTCTTGGAAGTAGCACTCACTCCCTCTCCTACCCGAAGCAGAAACATGCACATCTGCCTTATCAAATCTCATCAATACATTTCCCGGAAAGCCTGGCAAAACCTGTTTGAGACCCTATGTTTCCTGCGCCATCTGCCCCCAGCTCTCCACGTTGCCCTTCGCGAGGGTTCGCTTCTCAAGCTCGGCTAGCTCGGTCACCTGGTTTCTGGCTTGAGGATAAGAAGCTTGTACTGTCATCTCTGAAACCTAGTCCTAACCCCCAACATGGATATAAACGCTTACCCCGCAGGTCCTGCATTCATGAGAGCGTCGGCCTTTATGTTGCCCGACAGCACTATCTGCATGGATGGCATCTGCTGTGCCCTGTACGTCGTATGCTGAATGGCAAGGTTCGTCATTTGTAACACATTTGCTGACGATAAGACTACTGGTGTCGCCGATGATCTTGAGGATGGTGCTGGCGGGGGTGGGGGGGGGGCGGGAACATGGCGAGCAAAGGCTCGCGAGCATACTCATACTGATGAGTGGTGACCATGAAACATCATGGGATTGTGATACTGCTGATGATAGTAGTGATAGCGATAAGCGGGTAGTGACGCCATTGATGCAGATAGGCGTGCGGGCACATAGACTGATTTGTTCCAATAATTGGTGCAGCAGCGGTTGAAGACAACCCCCATCTCCGACCAGGAGCACCACTCAGAACAACGCTGCGATTTCGCCCTGTATGCTGGTGCTTTGACACTTGTTTCCATGGTGATATTAAGACACTTGTGTTGTCGGAGCTGGTTTATCTCCTGACTTTGGCAACATAGAAAGCTTGGCGGCTGCTGACTGATTTTATGGCGTATAAACACTCCCTCAACCCTAAGCCCGTCGGACACCCGCATGGCCGAATCTTAGCCACATGGGAGTTTCCGAAAATGGGGGACCCCAATATAGTACCCTAAATAGTAGGATCCTTATAGTAAGGACCCCAAAATAAGGTCCCCTGTATTTTCGGAAACTACCACATGTTTCCAGGAATTCTCGGCTGCACGCGACCGAGTTGCCCAAGTGTTGTACTGACCCGGCCGCAGCCTCGCACATTCAACAACCATGAAGCATACTCATCTATCTATCTGTGCATGCATGCATGCATGCATCCATCCCTTCAAAAAACTGTATATGTATATGTAGATCTACACATATATATATATATATAAACGCAACACCTTTACATGCCATATAACAATATTTTGGTATGCACAGTGGTTTGTACATTCATCTGTCTGTTTGTTTGTAGGGCAGAAAACCATGCCAGTGCAGGGGACGATTTGAGTACTGTTGAAAAGTCCCCTTCTTGCGAAGTAAGGAGCAGCTTCACCCAAGCAGTTAAAGCGCAGCTGAAGTATCCTTTGGCGTTGCCGTCGTTGCCGGCCACGGCATCCTCCCACCTCTGGAAGGCCTGCACCGGTCAGGGTTAGCTTGCAATCTGGGCGTGCTTGAAGTATGCGGTGCCCCAGAGCTTGGTTGATGTTAGGCCGCCTATATCCATGACCCCAAGGTGCGCACACCGCTTCGCAGGCCTCGCGCAGGAACGTCTTGAGAGTTGCAGGATCACAATCCTCCAGAGACATTCGCGCGACGGAGTTCACCGTCTCCGTGAATTGGCCAAAGGAAATCAAAGAGATCAGGTCCGCGAGCACTCGCCCATCGGTTCCTTCCCTGTTAACCTTGGGATCCGTTCTGGACGCCAGGCGAGAAGCCTGCACCACGTGCGTAAGCGCCTCCACGACGTCGGAGACCTTGGGCGGCATGATGTGATATGTGTATATGCATCTCCCGCATTTTCGGCCACTGCCCATACCGAATCCCCATCAACATTGAAGCGAGAAACGTTTGAAGTGCAGGATTTCAACGCTTGCACCGACTTGTTCGTCGCGCCTGGCACCATGGCAAGCTTTGACACCACCTTGGGGAGGTAGGGCAGCACCCACTCCGGCTGCTCAATGAGCTGATCGAGCATGATCTGTGCCACATAAGCTTGGTCATCTTGATTGTCCGTTCGGTCGAAGTAGTCGAAATAGAAGCCTTGGGGGCAATCGGACCGGGTCCGGGATTGAAATCACGACAAGAAGCCCACAAGCAAAGTACCGGCAGAACGTCAAGCAACGCACATCGTCTGGACGGAACCTTGGCAGCAACTCAGGTTCTCGACTGAGGGTACTTTCTGCCTGACAAGCCTGACACCGCAGACATGTCTCCAAAGGCGAACCACCAAATCCAAAACCTGCATAGCAACCTCATTATGTAACCGTTGTAACCCTTATCATATGGCAACACATGCAACACAGACTAGAAGAAGTAAGACCTGAAGACCTGTTTTGCGAGGCCCGAGCTCTCCAGATGTGGCCACCTTCGACAGGATGTTGCCTGCTTTGTGCTTTCTGGGAATTTTGTGCAAGAAAACTCGGCCGTGGCCAGGAATTGGCTTGCGATGAGCCTTAGCCTGTGAAAAAGCGGCTGGCTGTGAAAAGAGTTTTGGGTCTAAGACTCAACACACGCTCGCCTGCCACATCTCGCTGACACTCTCCTTTCCTCCACACGAACGTGTACAGCTCCAGCCTGAGCACGGATGCGAGGAAGGCATTGCTGCGCAGCTTGGTGCGCTGACGCAGAAACCAAAAATCAAGGCACCGCCCAGGCCGTTTGGTGGTCATAACGTGATGATGATGGTGATTATGACGGTGATGATGTTGATGGTGGCGACGATGATGATGGACGTCGTGAACGTGATGATTGTGCTCATGACCACCAGTGGTTCAACATTTGCCTTTTTCGTGCTGATCGCACTGAGGCGTTGTATTGCGGGCATGTTGTGCACATCGTGACTGCTCATGTTCTCGGGTCACACAGCAACGCAAAGTATCGGACGGATCAGGAATTCGCAAGTCCACGATCTTCTTGAGACCTTGGATGGCATGTATCAGTCGAGGGCTTTGCACACTCGCATGTATGTCTGTGCAGGCATGCATGTATGTATACATGCCTGTACATATACAAACATGGTTTGTTGTAATTGTGTTGTAGTAGATCATGTCATATGCCTGTCACTCTGCATATACATACAAACGTACATACATACATACATACAAACGAACATACATACATACATACAGACAGGCAGCACACAGAATCCATGATACATGCATACTGACATGCTTATACACTGTATACACATACACGCACATAACGTATATATGTATACGAGAAGCTGCGCATGCAGAGAAAAGAAGAACCAGAAGCCAATCAGCCCTAGGAGAGCCGGCACTGTGGCTGCACCAAAAGCAGGAGTGGGTTTTTTCCCTCCTACCTAGCAAGGACAAGCCCGCATTGCAGGGTAACTAAACTACTTGTGGTTTGTGTGTGAAGGTTTAACAACTTCATTTGAGTTGTGTATGCTCTTTTCGAGCTGCCAGTTCCACAGCTTCATTCTTTTGGAATAGTGTCACTCAAGGAAACAGGGTTTAGGGTTTCGACTCGCGCACTCGCACGCAGCAGGCACGGCTTCATGTGGTCTGGCTTAGGGTTAGAGTTTGAGAAAATGGGTCACCCGAATATCGATACCAAAATAGTCGGTAAAGTGACGAGTGGTCGAGCTGGGGCATGAATATCATATTCCAGCGCGCTTTAAAGCTGTGCGGATATCTTGCGTAAAAAATTTCTCTACATACTCGCTGCAGCCGCATCGCCGGCAACTTGCAGGCCAACTCCCGCTTTCTTCGGCAACATGACTTGGCGGATGAGCACCTCAGTTCAAGCAGACCCTCTCTCTGGCATAGAGTATGGACCAAGAAACCAGAAACATAAACTTGTCGGAACCTACCCTCCCTCCCCCCTTGGGGATGTTGGTTTTCGCAAGTGCACGCTTAGGCGCTTCTTTGATGCCTGATGAGTCGATCTTACTTAGCATTCGTGAATCGGACTTTTATCGGGTTTTCCACAATTGTCTCTTGTTCTTACTGTTCTGTTTTTGTCGAATGCTCTGCCCAGATGCTCGGGCTTGCGGCGGGCTCAGCTGCGCGATCATCTTTGTCACCTTAGTGGCTGAATTACTGGGTTCCGTAAGGGCTTCGTGATGGAGCATTCATAAATTTGTTGCACCTCGGATGGGCACGCTTGGGGCACTTTGGGTGGGCCCTCAGGGCTTTCAGGGTTTCCAGGAGCTATGATGCACGTTGGGATCGAAGAACTCTTGAGTGTTTTTGCATCTCCGCCTCATTGATGCCCCCACAGAACCCCGAACTTAGAACCCGAAAGCAATCTGCGCTCATCTTTCTCCAAGTCGCTGCTTCCTTCGCTTGCTTGACCTTGCCTGCATGGGGCCCCAGAACTTTCATGGCCGAGGCTGCATTGTCCGATCTGCCCAACGCAGTGAGCAGTGTCTCCACCTCCGACAAATGGGCGGTCGTCAAAATTAGAGTCCCTTTTTGGGTACTCTACACTATATGAAAACCCCAATAGGGACCCTCATTTTGACAACCACCCAAATGTACTTTTCCCTTTCTAGACAATAAGAGGGCAAAGCTGCAAAGACAGGGTTCCTGCACTAAGCTTTGCTGCAGGCCTGGATCATAGGGCACCTTTGGCAATCAGCCTTGACCATGAGCTTCTAGCATTACAAACGCTTGTCGAGCCATGCATCATATATATATATAATATTTATATATATATATAGAGAGAGAGAGAGGCCGGAATACTAATAGTAGGAATACATTTAGCCCCTACTTAATCAGATCAGTAGTTTGTTATACCCCGAAACCCTACTCTAAGTGTTCCGGCCCCTATATCAGGAGTCGATTTCAATAGTCCCAAAAATCTGTTCATGCCGAGCATATTACAGTGGGAGCAAGCTTGGTTCGGCCTCGGGGTCATCCACCTTGTCACAGAAGCTGGGGTCCGGCCTCGGAACTTCAGTTTACGGTTTAGGGGTTTTTTCCCTCCCACCCAGCAAGGACGAAGCTCGCATAAACCCGAATCGTTCAAACTCCTACATCCAAAACCCCCGAAACCCCAGAACTCCAAGATCCAGACTATGCCATATATCTATAATGTACACACGTACAACATACATCCATACATATCCATACATGCATGCACACACACAGACTAAACAGCTATCCACGACCCAAGACTGTGTGTTTGCCGACGAGGTGCAGCTCTGCGAAGCGTCTTTCCACTTCCGTCTGGAGATCGCTATACGCGCCTGCAGCCTGGATCACCTCCCAGCCCCAAGCATCTGAGCCAGTGTCCTGTGATGTCATGCTGCAGGGAGTGGTGTTCGACTGCAGCTGGCCACTGGTAGCGGATCGTTCAGATATCAAGCGTGCATACCTCTTACATCTTACTTTCAGCGTATTAGAAGATACACTAGCATGGCCAAGATTACCGTCTGAAAGATCGCCAGCAGCTTGCAACTCACGAAAGAGGTAAACATAATTCTTAAGTCGCACCGTATCTGCTGAAAACGGAATCTGGTCCTTCGTCGTCTGATCCTTCGGATAGATGCTCAACAGTTGGCTCACTTTGCTCACGCCGTCTGCGAACTCCAAGCGTGGGATGAGCGTGAGCTCTTCTGGCTCAGTCGACCACAATGCTTTCTCCAGGAACTCCTGGGGATTATACTACGAACTAGGGGTTCTTTTTCAGAAGGTCGCCTTGCATTAACTCCTACTATTTGGGGCCCTACCTTCGACTCCTGTATGTCTGGAATTGAAGGGTGTTGTCTCTTGACGCGGTTTCAGGCTAGAGGGTCTAAGGGCGTAAAGTATGCAGGGCACGCCACACTGAGACCGGAGAATCCCAAACCTGACCAAAGAGCTCAACCAGCTCAACGAGTCTCGCCAGGCAATCGACAGCTTAAAAGCTTCTGCTTGCCTTTTCATAAGGTTTACGTCTTAGTTTAAGTCTGAGCACAGGTTAAAAGGATGAACACATTCACCCCTCACTGAGACGGCACATGAGAAGTAGCTGACCAATCGTTGCATTGAACCCGACAAACCACCAATCCGTATGCTTTCTTCGATAGCCATGAAGCTGATTGGGTCTTCGGGTGCCACAGGTACGTCTGCACAGCTCCCTTCTTGTTCGACATGGCCTGGTTGCAGCAATAGTGCCCGTCGTGAGACAAGCTGTAGTAGTGGGCGTGGCATCATACAGTTACCTTCACTATGTACGACTATCATTAAGTTATTACTAGTAGTCGTCGTCGTAGCAGAAAGAGTAGCAGTCGCAGGAGCAGGCAAGAGAAGGAGAGGAGGAACAGGAACATATCTTGTAGTGGCAGAAGTAAGCGGCGTTTGTTTGGTGCTGCCACAGTCAGCAGTCTACAATGCGCTGCAGGTAGATACCTTCCTCGCAGGGGGCTTAGCGTCTGATAGGGCAAGCCTACACTTTTCGTTCAAGTATACCTTGGCGAGAGTGATTTGTAGCAAAGCATGCCCATGCAGCACCGTGACGTCTTACCTCTGTGCAGGTTAGAGCAGAACATCCAAAAACAAGCAGTTGGCCGCTGTCTATCGCAGCTCTTTCCACAAAAGGAAAAGCCTTCTCGCTACGTCGGGAAGACCTGAGTAAACCGCATCGCCATGCTGCAAAGCCCCACTACTCCTCCACGGTGCATAATATAGGGTACTATAAATATAATATAAGCAACCCCCCAAAATAGAATAGGTAATTATGAAAAAGCCCCTATATTAACTCACAATAAATCGGCTTCAAAGCTCTTTGAATGTTTGCCAATCAGGCGCGATGACGTCGCGCCAGCCAGGCTCGGCCTTCCCATACCTGCGCGCAGCAAGCTCTTAGGCCTTTAATTACAAGGTTGTGCACTGTGCGTTCTGCCGCAGCCTTTGCTGTTTCCGAGGTGGCTTAGTTTTTTGGTTAACCCAAATCTCTGTTATAGGATCCTAACCATAAACAATGGAGCCTCTAGGNCGCCCCCCCAATGTAATGGCGGAGGCGGTCCTGTTCCTGTTCCACAGGCGGGGAGGGGCGATGACGAAATGGGGGGGCTACCATGGGGGGAGGGCCCGTCGGGGTGCAACCATATATGAACTTCGTCTGTCCACATCCAGGAAGAGTACATTTGATACTTTCGCTTGCTGCCCACTAGCACTCCAGGCTCGTCACCTGGCAAACTGGACGTGTACTCTGAATTCGAGCCGCAAGCCCTTTCTGCATAATGGTCAGACTGCAGAGTCCGGCATAGACGGCCGTGCAAACCATTCGCGATAACCGGTATCTCGGTATGGTCACACAAGTTGATGGAAGCTGCACCCAAGCTGCACCCATAAAGGCCGGGCACCTTGCAATCTGGCTCAGCACAAGGCCGCGCTTCCGGAAGTGGTAGAACTCCTCGGGTGTCCCCGCAACAGTGATTGCAGCATTGATGTTAATACTTGATGGTAATACTTCTTGTCCAGAAGGATCGTGTTCAGGTTCACAGTCCCATGATCACTACCATCACCACTAGCATCGCAAGCAGCATGTAGCAGCCACAACTCCATCATCATCCAAAGCAAAACCCGAAGCTCCGAAACTGGCCTGCGACTCTTACAGTCTTACAGCAAATAGACTGCAACCGACTACTGAGGGTTCTGATGCAGTGGCTTTAAATCCACAGCTCTCTCTCTCTCTCTCTCTCTTTCTTTCGCGAGGGCTATGATGTAGGGGCTTTATAGCTCTCTCTCTCTCTCTCTCCCTCTCTCCCTCCCTTTGCGACTGCAGCCCAGTGGTGCGAGTGAGAGCCCCGTGTCCCTTAACTATGCCAGGATGTGCGGCAACGCCACAAAATTGGAGTTTCCGAAAATGGGGGGACCCTAATATAGTACCCTAAATAGTAGGATCCTAATTATAAGGATCCCAAAATACAGTACCCCTAATTTCCGGAAACTCCCAAATGCTTCCAGAGACTCCGTGCTTGCTCCAGGTGCTTTCAGCTTGGCCAAACACTTGTGAAGCCACTCCTGCCTGCAGTTGCCTCAGGCACAGGGGGATTTCGGCCGGTTTCGATTCACACACTCGCACAAGGCTGGCATGGCTTCAGGCACTAAGTCTTCTCAGCTTGCTACTGGTACACCCAGAGCCGCCGCACAACCACTTACGGACCGGTTTCGACTCGCACACTCGCACAGAGCAGGCACGGCTTCACAGTCTCCACGTTGCTACTTTCATAACCGGGACAAAGGTGGCCAGCAGTGCTTATGCATTACACATGCACCACGTACGTACCAACAAAAGCGTCAAAGCTAAGAGTCCAAGATAAATCATTCCTGCTGCCCTCCTTCATTCCGCTCCCGATTGACGATCAGCTATTGTGACCATCCTCCACGCTTCTTGACTTCACCCAGCTTTGTAGCCAGGCAGCTATTTCAAAAGGCCTCCACGATACGAATCAACATGCAGGCTGTAACCCTGAATTCCCAAATTCCTAATTTACATGCAAAACATCCCCGTCGCACCTACACTCGTTTGCTATCTACTTGCAATCCTGCGAGCTTCTCTCATGCATCACTCATGCATCATACCATGCAGAAGGGCATGCACTGCAGAAAAACCGAAAGAGCTCCAGATCCATCACGTGCAGCAAGATACCAGTCAGGAATGCCACTCACATACAGAGAAGAACCCAGCCAAGTACTCATCATTGTGCTATACTTTGACATGCTTCAAACGTGTCTGAATATTCCTGAATTCTGAATTGAAGTTCATAGTGAGGTAAGCCGGCAGTGGGATCTTGACAGCGTTGTACTCCCACGATGGCCCCCTTGGTGCTGTTCCGCATAGTGGCTTGACAGGAGATGCCAGCCCCACGCTGGCAGCGACAAAGGGCCAGTACACATGTTCCCAGTCAGAGGCTCTGGAGCAAACCGCCCAGAGCTTCAGAGCATTTGTAAATGGCAGAAAACTATCCCAGTCTAACCGAAATGCATTTGGCTTCTCCAGGACAGCGATGACCACAGATGTGATGCCCGCAGGTGCCCATTGGCCTCGCGCACGCGGCGCCCATGGAGGTGAGTCCCTCCGTGATGGCTACATCGATAGTAGCTTTCCCATGTTGCTTGAGCCCACCACAGCATAAGGGGAGGCAACACGGCAAGGATCACCAGTAGCCCCGCGAGCATCGCATTTTCACTGGCGACATCCAGCAGTCTCACCTCGCAGGTCGCCTGGTTCAGCTGCTTGTTTTGCACGCCATTGGCGTGCGTTCCACCAGCCCAATGCACGAGGCAGAAATGCGTTGGCTTCCAGACCGCCCGAGCCGTCGGTTCCGTCTGGCGAAGGACTTTAGTTCCATTCAGCACAAAATCACTGTGCCAACTGCAGCAGTACTCCCTGTCGATGCGAGAGTCTCTGAAAAGGTTCTGCCAGGAGGACAAATGTCCGAAATGTCTCACTGGTCCTATGGCTTTCGCGCAGAGAGGAGGGAAGAGGTTTCAGGGTTTGTGGTTTGTACTTAAAGACATAAGTATGCCAAAGCTTAGAAGATAACAAAAGTATATAATATATGGTTACCCCAAAAAAAAGAAAGAAGAAGACGACCCGCCAGTATGAAGGACTTGACGACCCCAGCAGCAGGCAGTGCGACCCAAGCAGCAGCGCATCACCATCAAGCATCACTCATTCATTTAAGGCCGGGGCGTAAGGGCGTTGCCCATAACAGCTGTTGCATGCAGGCTCACCACGTCTCACGGCACTTCCCTTCAAACCTCTCAGTGAAGGAGAAAAACCCTCTGGCCTTGCATTTGCGCCATGTATTGTTGGACCACTTTCAGAACATACTCAGTTGTGACCCTAGCATGTTTATAGAAACCCGCGCGCCCACGAGTTGAGCGTTTCCTGCTCGTTGTGTCTACAAGAGGTCAAGTACATACTGCCAACGAAGGAGCCAAAGCAGACGCGACAATTACTACCGCCACTACGGACCGTGCTACAGCAAACAATGACCCAACATACGCCTCTCACCCGCGCTGTTTTGCAAGAGGCGCTCTGGCTCGTGCCCAAGTTCAAAGACCTCGACGAGCAATTTGGCCCTCCAGCAGGGCTCGTCAGCCAGATGTATTAGTTAGGTGGAACCACACAGAGACAGTATGCAACACAGATACAGATGCACAACACTGGCGGGCTTTCAGTCAGGCTTCACTGGCTTCGTTACGAATTACTAATTATTGGAAATATGTATATGCAGCTTGCAAGACTAATGTACATGCAGAACTCAGCAAAGTGGTCATGCAGGGAAAAACATGCATTATGAATACAGCTGTTGAGCAGTTGCAAAGGCCGAGGACCTGTCATGCAGTACAAATATCAATACAGAGACTGCACATGGAATGCGGCATGCACGCTGTCATGGGATCGGCATACCTTCCACCCCACCTCAACAACAGAAAAGAGTACATACAAAGAGAGAGAGAGAGGGTGGTCCCAATATGCAAAATGCCATGTCAGCGAACGGCAGTCGTTCAAATTCACATGCATGTCTCCGGCATTCCTAAATTCCTAAATTCAAGCTGACCATGCATGAAGCCACCTGACTTACAGAATACATGTTACACATTTACCGCATCAGTTGCCCCCGGTACACCGAAAAGACTCAATACGCAACAATAATAGCCAGCGGCTAAATGAGGCCTAAAGAGGGGCGGGGGG
>BGNK01001737.1:53351-68223 GCA_003297005.1 Symbiodinium sp. clade A Y106 | reverse complement strand
CTTCGTCCTCTGGCACCAAAATCTTTCTGCCATTCGACAGCATACAGGTTGCCAGAGGCGTATTGCCGAGGCGCTGTTGCGGAATACGGCTGGCGAGGTCGATCACTGTGGGCATGTTCTGGGGGTATCCCGGCTGCCCCGTCGTCATAGCGGCCTCCTGTGGGGCCGCAAAAGTCTGGGCAGATCCTGCCGCCGGGTGTTCCCGAGGAGGAGCCTTGGGCTGCGGCGGTGGAAGAGGCCTGTTCTGTAGCTCTTTGACCACCTCGTCCATCGTCTCTGCCAGGGTGGCTACTTGTGCAGCCATGTCCTTAAGGAGATCGAGACTTTCTGCGGTCCCGCGCGAGTCCACCGGCGGCTGACTCATCGCCGCACCCATGTTCGCCACCGTGGCTTGCAAGCTGTCGGTGCTTGCAGTCAGACGTCTGACCAGCCAAGTGTGCTCCCGGTTGGCATGGGAGACCTCCCCTGCCATCTTGTTGAGGTCACCTTGCACCGAGGTGGTGCGTTCACGGATGAGCCCCTCCATGCGGTCGGTGGCCGTAGTGAAGCGTCCAGGGACCGCCTCAAGTTTCTCCACGAGCCCTTCAAACTTGGCCACATAGACGTCCAATCGCGCCTGGGTGGTCTCTGCCGCCTGGAACTTCCCCACCATGTCACTACTCAAGAGGTCAATGCGGGACTTGATATTCGTCTCCACGACCTCGATTCTCGAACGCACTGCCCCATCCAGCGTTTGAAAGCGGACCTGTTCCGTCTTGCCCGCTTGCGTATGCAGTTGGGTCAGCGTTTCCACTTGTTTGGCCAGGGCTTCCACTGACTGCTGGACCTCCTTGTGCTTGTCCAGGTACTTCTTCAGCTGCGCAGTGGAGGCGATCTGCACCACTTTGTCGAAGTCCTCTTGCTGCCCCTGCCTCATGGTCATCCACTTTTCGTCCAGGCACTGGTCCATCGTGTTCTTCAGCATCTCCTGCGTAAGGGAGGGACCTGGCGCACCTCCATCACCATCGCCCGTCGTGGTCTCCTTTTTGGCTTCTGCCAGAAGTTCCGGCAGGAGCTCCGGCAACAGCTTTTGCAAAGCTTGTGGCAGCTCTTCACGAAAGGCTTGCACCACCAGGTTGGCCCCGTCCTGTGGCAGGGCGTCGCCTCGCGTCAGAGCCTCGTCCAGCATGGAGGGAAGCACCGCCTGAAGGACACCAGGCAGCTCAGCTTTTAAGGACTCCATCACTGACGAAAGGTCCAACGTAGGCAGAGGTGCAGGCCCCTTTCTCGGTCCAAGGCCACGAAAGATACCATGCAGGAATGCAAGGAAGAAGAGCACCACCACCACGGCCATGAGCTTCCCATCCACCACCTCCTTCATGGCTGTCTGAACCTGCGCCGTCAGAGAGGCAAGAGCTGGCTCCGAAGATGCGTCCATGTTCGCAGAGCGCAGGCAAAAGGGGGGTCAAGGCTTACCTCGAGCGCGGCAGGGCTTTCACGGAGCAGAACGCAAGTATAAGCTCTTAATATGAAGTCCACATGTTGCAGCAGATTCACACAGCGAAAGCTACACTTTGGGCAGGCCTCACTCCCTCGTGTGGGCTCACTACACCGCGTATTACATACGGTGTCTCACGTGGTCGCTTATGACAAAACTCCTCTGTACAGGATCGCACTAGACGATGCTTAAAGTTTCTGACATTCTGACTACGCACATGTTCAACGTAGCACCGAGTCAGACATGATGGGGTTGTGCGGCCAAACGCATCCTAGCACATGCAACAAAAATGCAATACCGTGTCATGCATACATTAGTGCAAATTCATACAAGCAAGGAAAAGGAGCACCCCGAGCGCAAGAGCTCAAACATGCCCCGTAAAAATAAATTCTGTTACTGCATTCCGCCATGCATTACATGCGAGCTCACAGGCATCAGTTCTGAATTCCGACTTCCCAAATTTTAAGGCAAACCAACAAATTCTAGACTGGCCCACGCCCATTCCAAAATTCTACACTACGGGCTCAAGAAAGCATCTCCACATCTGAGCTCTCAGAGTCAGATGACAGGCAAATGTGCAGCTCCCGCGGGCTGCAACGGAGCTGTCCTTTGACCCAAGCCTCACGTCTCTTCCAGCCTTGGTCTGAGGAGCACGCCATGAAGCGCTCCATTCTTGTCTGGACCACAGCCGAGCCACTCCAGAGAGACAGCGCACAGGCGCCTTCCCTGTCTGCGGCCGGCTTCTGGAAACCAAGTTGCCCCAAGACACACATATCAGGCGTCGGCACGTGAGACCACCCAGCGGGCACCCATCCAACGAGCACTGTGCGACAAGCCGCATCCAGTTCTGGCGCATGCCAGAGCTTGTTTGCGCTAAACCTGTAGCGAAAGCCTCGCACTATCTTCCCATCTCGTACTTTTCCATCAGCACACTGCCTAGGCACAGTGCCCGAGGGGTCCTCAATCCACGTGCCCCCAGCGGCTCCATCAGCCAAGTTGCACAGCAAACTAGGGAAGTTGGAGTTTCCTGAGTCACGATGAGGCTGCATTGCCTTGTCTCTCGCCAGATTAAGAGAGAGAAAGACGTCTCCCGGGAATTCCTGCGCCAGAAAGTGTGTCAAAACTCGGGTTGTCTCCGGGTGCGTTTGAGTGATCCTTCTGGTCCCACACCTCACATGCACAAAAGCTCCGAAGCTAACATCTGTGCCCAACTCTCGAAAGATCATCTGCGAGAAAGCGAAGACCTCCGATCGAGACATCTCTCCATGATCTAGCAGACGCGTAGCTTCTGCTTCCAAGGCCATGTGGCAGAGAGAGAGGCAGGCTATCATCAACGACAGCTACTGAGCTCAAAATACTCCAGCACGGAACCCCTGAAAGTCGCCCCAACCTTAGTGGCCCCTACTTGAGTTTTAGACCCAATTCGTGACCGCCCCGCCCCCCCCCCTAGGCAACAGGCACGTATTCACCAGTCCAGGACTTGTGTTAAGGCCTCGTGCAACTGACCTGCGCCCGCACAGAAGACAGCCTTAGAGAAGTCCTTGGTACGCAGTAGATAACGGGTGTGTACAGCAAAAACACACGGCTCTGTCCAAAGCCTCGACCATACAGAACCTGGAGTCAAGGTAGGGGCAAGGTGCAGCACATGCCCCTTGTCTATCAAAGAGGTTGAGCGTTTCCGTGGCATCCGCTAGCAGTGCGAGGGGGACATGTCCATGAAAGGCAGTGCGACGAACTAAACAACTCGGCAGGAAAACATCCGCACTGAAGCCTCGGACCTCAAGCAGCGCTTGGACCTTATAAGCTAGCCGGAGGATCCCAATCGATATCCCTTGCGCTGTCGAGCTGGGGGCTGTCGAATGGACATAGAAAGCACGGCTTGGGCTTCTGCCATCAGCAACGACCACCACAAGGTGATCCCCAAAGGCCTGTCCCCAAACGAAGGGCCCACGAACGACTCCAGGCCGAATCACATGGACCGCACCTAAATATGGCTGCTCGGAGAAGTCCTTAGAAGGCCGAAGAATGCAATCCAGGACTCCGTCGTTCGTGCGCAAAATAAGCAATTGCCTATCAAAGAGATAGGACAGCGTCGCAGGGGACTCCAATACTGGGTCTTGGAGCCAATGGTCGATCCACTTTTTGCCATATTCCCTCCACTGTATTCGGTCCTTAGCAAAGTCTTCCCAGTAGGGTATTTCTTTCGCCCATGGCCAAGTCGCGTACACTCGCTGGACTCTCCTGATGAGTAGGTCAACCAACCAACCCACCCTAACTCCTGATCTGCCGCTCTGTGCGCCCCCGCAGCATTGAAGGATTCGGGACATCGGCTGCTTATGGGGAGTACGGGCGAGGTGCCCCAAATAGCCCCATTGCCTCGTCAACCAGGTTCGGCGCCAGTCAGGGCCTTTGCCTATCCTACACAGCAGTTTGATTGCACGTCTACGACTCACAACATTCTCGACCCAGGGAAGGAGGGGGTCTGTGGGCATTCGAAAGAGCGAGAGAAGATACGTGGTTTTGGCGGCCTCCAGCCGCCGCAAAGCAACCTTACTGGGAAGCATCATCGGCGCGGCCCAGGACCACTTTGAAGTAATGTAAGTGCTGAAAATCAGGAGCCTCACGTGTGCCGGAGCCGCACCAGCCATCATGATGCGTTTGAACCCGTAGTACGAGTTACTTGTTCTCCTCAGCAGGTAGCTAATGATGCCATGGGGCTGAGGGCTGTGGGAAAGCGGGACACCCAAGAACTGCAGAGAAGACCCAACCTGCAAAGGAAAGGGGCTGCCTCGTAACCAAACTCCCGGGCTCTGGTCATCATGGGATGACATGACCCTCGTCTTATCGGAGTTGACCACCAGGCCAATTGCCTGCAAAGAGTCAACCAGCTGTTGGACTTTCGCCTGCAAGGCTTGCGGTGTGTCTGCGAGAACGAGCACGTCATCCGCGTACACTATAAAATGGGGAAGCCCCAAATTTGGGTGGTTCCATTCTGGGTGACGCAAGTCGAAGGAATCATGCAGAGGGGCCAGGAAAAAGTCTACCACCCGCGAGAATACGTCGGCTGAGTATGAGGTTCCCTGCATGAGTCCCCGCCCCAAGCCAACCGAGTGCATTCGCCCTCCCAACGAGAGCTCTACCTGCGTATTAGTGAGTAGGTGAAATAGGACCTCGCACTCCTTCGCAGGGGCCGCCTGCAACAGCCAGCGATGGACTGCCAAAATGTCTATGCTATCAAAAGCTGCCTTGATATCTAACTTTGCCACAAATGCCCGTCCTTTGGCGTGCTTAAGTAACTGCAAGGCCGATTGCGCCGCCATAATGCCATCAGCAACTTGGACTCCTTTTCTGCACCCAATCTGGTGGCCTGATGGCGGAGGTGCAACCAAGTGAACACGCTTCATAAGGACCTTAGAAAAAATCCTCCCAAGGACCGGGGTGAGACATATGGGCCGAAGGTCTTTGGGCTCCGAGGGTCGAGACACCTTAGGCAGGAGCACGATGCGCCCCTTACGCCAGCTCTCCGGGAGGGGCTCTTCCCCCCGCATCAGGCGCGTGAAGTACTGGGGAATGCGGTGCCTGTCATCCCTTGCCAGGAGCTGCAGAAAGCCCTCATACGTAGTCCCGTCCAAGCCCCCACTCACCCCGTGCTTGACTCCTTTTAGTGACGCCATGATCCCTGTTTTGGTGCATTCCTTTACAGGCTGCAACCCATGGCGCTGACTAAGTTGTTCCCAGTGAAACTGATCTAGCGGAGCCCCTTTGCGTGCAAACTTATGGTCGTAGAAGCGAAAAAGAGCCTCCGAAGCCTTTTGGGCCCCCCCGGCTCTCTGAATGTAGGATCCCTCAGAGTGTCCTCCAGCTGCACTAGCTCTCATATGTGCGATTGCCCGGCAGTTGCCCCCTTGTGCCTCCCGTAGGAGGCCCACTTTGTGGTCCGAGCGCGCCTGCACCCGCAACTGATGGATCTCCTGCATAAGGGCCGCGCGAGCATCCATGTCCGTCGACCTTTTTCGTAGGCGAATGAGCTCCCTGACATGCTCAGGATCTCTGTAGCGCAAAGTGCTGGGGCGAGTGCTAGTCCCTGGCGTACGGAAAGCCGCCGCAAGGCTAGCGTCGTCCCAGACATCCTGATTAGTATAAGGTCCTTCCAGAGAGCATCTCCGGATACTTGCCACTTACCGCACAGGGTGCGCCGAGGGCGCATCCTACGCTTGAGGGAGGCCCGTCCTCGAAAAGTGGCAGTCATGATGATTGCATTATGATCCGACGGCAGAGCCATCCTCAGATCCTGCCGTTTCTCAAAGCTTACCTCGAACCCACGAAGCTGGTACAGGAAAAAGTCAATGGGCGAGGAAGACCCTCGGGCTTGCCATGTGTCCCCTAAGGGGGGAGAAACATGCAGAGACGTTTGAAAAAGCATCTCACGATAATGCATCATGCCCTCAAAATTATCAAATTCTGCATGCACATCTTGATTTAAATCGTGACCAATTATGATATTGTTGGCCCACCGCAGGCCCGCCAGCCTGTCCAAGAGATGACTGACTCCACTCTCCCACACATCTAAAGCGTCTTCCCTCTGTTGATGAGGAAAGTGAAGACTGGCTAGGAACCACGGCGCGCCATGCATTTCTCCCATCACCATCACACCGAAATCATGCACATGCACATGCTTCATGTTGAATTCACAGTCCAACGCCACACATACAGCCGAGCAGCGATGAGACAGCTTGGGGTTGGCCACGAAAAGCTGATATTCTTTACCGGCTATAGTTTCATACGTGACCCGAGACGTGCCTTCAGCCAAGCCTCGCACGCTCCCAAGCTCCTGAAGACAAAGTATGTCGCAAGGCTCCTCAATTCCGGTGAGGAGAGTAGACACATGTTGTGTACCCTTGCCATGCAAATTCCAGGTCATGCAGGAAATGTCCGAAACAACACCCTCGGGCGCATCCCTCTCTCTCACTCCCCTCCCGCTTCCCTAATGGGCATCAACGTGCCGCAGCACCACGTCCCGGTCTATCCCGAGTAGCGTCGAGACCTGGTCCACGTCCAGGAACCATCCTGACTCGTTTCCCTTAGTGTCAACGAGCATCAGGGTGTTAAGCGGCCGCTCCTTAGTGTCAACATGGTGGAGGATCTGGACCGAGTTGGCCCAGACCCTACCACGCCAATCCATGTCGACCATATGGTCCCCCAGATAACGCTTGCACAGGTCACGAGTGGACAAGATGGCCCGAATTTTGGCCCGCTCTTGCACGGATCTGTTCCTAGCAGCCCAGAAGCGACATCCCTCCTGCCCTTTCACCTGGGAAGCATAACCAAGGCCTTTGATACTTTGAACCAAGACCCCTTGGAGTTTACGCTGCTTCCAGATGTCCTGCTCCGGGTAGTTAATCTCCACTCGACAAAAGCTACATCGGACGTACGGCACAAAGATCCTCCCAAGCAAGGGGGTTCCCCGTATGTTCTCAAACATCTTTTGTACATCCATCTCAATATCTTGCCGACGGGCTTCGTTCCATCCCCCAATTACAAGCTGTAGTTCGTCTACTTCCTGAAACTGGGGTGGCCCATTATACCTAGGAGTACCCGCCCCACTCCTGGTACCTCCTCTCTGCGATGCCGCGGGGCTCACACTGCGAGTGGGGGGATTCGACTTAAGGTGCTGGACCTCCCGCTCGAGCTCCCTTAGTTCCTGTTGCATCTGTTTCAATGCGCCTTCTTGCATCTCCGCTCGCCGAGACAGGGTCTCTTGCCCTTCCCCCAGCCGGTGAATGGTATCCCTGAGATTCCTGAGCTGCTGACCCGAGTCCTGCATTTGTGCCGCCATATGTTGTTGCGCAGCAGAAATGTCCTTAAGATCGCTACGCAGGCCTGCCAGCCATGAAGGCTCAGGGTCCAAATGAAAGTGCTCCGGAGTCCTAGCAGCAGGGAGAGAAGGCGCCGCTACGGGCTTCCCCTTTCCCTGGCGAGGCCGCAGGCAGAGTGCCATGGAAAAGTGGGGGGTGATGTCCTCCAAATTGCGGCGCCTTGGTGTGATACTGAGGCGCCTTGTTGACCCTGGGCCTCTTCTCCGGGCTGGGGTTTCGATCTGGCAGGCCTACTCCAGGCGGGGGAATGTTTCGTACGCTCTCTAAGCTGCTATTGTCCGTGGCATTAGGTTCGTGCGGGCGGGAGCTCATAAGGGGCCGACCAAAGGCCGCCGCCAGTGCTTCTGCAGCGATTGCCGCATCCGTGAGTTGCTCATTTGTAAACTCTCGGTCAACTTCCATCAGTGCATTTGGGGCTTCCGGGACCACTCGCTGCGACGATCCTCTTACCCTAGGTCTTCCTCTCCCTTCTGCCGCCTGCAGCAAGCGCTGTGAGGCGTCAAGAGCTGTTTCCTCCACTCCCCCCCCACCCCAATCTAATTAAAAGGCCGCTATACTATAGTACNCCCCCCCCCCCCCCCCCCCCTCCCCCTCCATTTTCTCCCGGGTCGTAGTCATCAAGCAATTCACCAACCCCACCTCCCGGAGGCAGGCCAGGCATCGGCACCGTGCTTTCATCAGTCATTCTCGCAGGCAGACGGGTCAGGGAGCAAGCCGGGGAACGAGTTTAAAAGAGCCACTGGCGGGTCCTCTTGGTTCAAAGACGGTGGTTTTTTCAGCTGCTGGAAGACAATGCTTGAGCCAAAATGGCTTGAGCCAAAATGGCTACGGACCGGTTTAGGGGTTTAGGGGTTTAGGATTTTGGGTGTAGGGTTCGGTTATTCAGGTGCAAACGGTGACTGATGGTCTTTGCCAGTGCCACCCAGGAGCAGAGGTGACGCGCGAAGCTGGTGCCAAAGAACACAAAGAGCTCGCAGTCGTCTCGCTTCATGATCTTGTCCACAAAGCCATCGCGAGTTTTGTCATCCAACAAGAGCAGCTCCAGAAGAGGTGTGAGAACGTCGCTGCTTCCGTCCAACACCTCGTTCCTGAGAGACTTCTGACTGCAACCAAGAAAAGCTCCTCACCGATTTACCAACTAATGCAAGACTCTATTTGCCATTGTCCATCTACTTCTAATAGGCGTACTCTTCCCAATAGCCAGTCAGCACAAAACTTGGTAGCTGATTGGTGAGCCTGGCTTCTTCGTCAACGCAGAATTGAAGTAAGGGTAGTGTCTGCCAACCGTGCGCGCCATTCCCTCAAATCGGGCGCTGAGCGTGGCGATGCTTGCCTCCCACTTACACAACGTACTTCCTACATACTTTTTGATTAGGAAGCTCGGGGCATCTATTCCTTGTTTAAACCCATTTAGCACAGCCAAGCTGCGAGGAACTATATGCATGACAGCCCTCGATACGAGATGGTGATGTCAAACTGCAAAACCCTAGTCTAATATAGGGGCCTTAATACAATTAGAATAGGGTTTTGGGGCCCATTATACTATAACTACAACAAGGAACTCCCAAGATAGTATAGGTAATTATTCTAAGGCCCGTATATTTTTGACACTCGCGCACGCCTCAAGCACTTGGCTCATCTGGGGGCCCGAAAGCATGGCTGCAATCTGGACGATCATCCACAAGACCTGACGCCTGCACAGTTTTCGGGATGCTGGGACCTGCACCTCTGCCTGAGCTTCCCTTAAGTGTACGAAGTGAGAGCTGAACTGGAGCTCGAAACAGCTGTTGAATTGCAAATAGACGCGTCAAATTCCTGGGTCCAAAAGGCAATCCCATTATAGTATATATCTAGTTATTAAGCCCCTACATTACCTTGCGTCCTGTGACCTGAAAACGGGACTGCACCACACCGCAGCTTGAAGTGCGGGCCTGCTCGAGGCTTCCAAAAGCTTCTCCAGCGTGGTGAGCCTCGGTTCTTTGACTCGTCAGTCAGGGGCCTTAAAAAGGGTTTTGGGACCATTATACTACAATTATAATAAGGAGCCCCCAAAGCCCTAGGCCTAGCTTCGACAAGCTTCCCCATGCTCATTCCTATCACTATCGTGATGAAGCTGATCGATCTGCAAAAGCCTCGAGGGCGTAGGGAGTTGTTGATTCCAAGGCGGTCGGTGAGTTTAGGTTCGGGGGCTTCGGCTTCGAGTGGGCTCGGTTCTTCGGGGACGAACGGTAGTGACCGAACCAAGAGCTCCTCAGGCGGGACTTTTGTTGGTGCCGATCTATTCTGAAAAGCGTTGCTTGCGGTCAGTAGCGGCAGAAAGACAAGCATTGCATAAACTTAAAAATACGTTTACACCTCCTAATGCCCACAATCTGTGATGCTTTTTGCCATGGCTTCGCTATCGTCGGTGTTGTTGCTGCTGTCATTGCCACAGTTTATTGGTTTATTGACGTTACTATTGGCTAGCTGGTGATGCTTCTCTCGATATTGATGATTATGGCTACGATGATAGTGATGATGTTGCTGTTGCTGTTGCTGTTGTCGTCTCTGTTCCCGTCATCTCCGGTCCCTAGTGGGCGTAGACGTGTTTTCGCCTTGTGATTGTGAGCTCGCGCGAAGTAGGCAACAATGTCCATGCCGGTCCGGCATATATTATCCTTCAATCGCGGATCTATGTCGGCAGTGCTGGTACAAGTAAGTTACAAGTACGATCCAGCAGGACCTGTCCCTTTGTACAGGTACCTTGTCTTTCCTGGCTCTTGGTGCCTAGGTTCACCACAACTGTCTGACGAAGGCAGCTGCTGGCACCAATATGAACAATGTTGGTTTTGATATATGAAGCCGCCGCCGGGAGTGTCACCGTGATGGTGATTTTGGTGATGCTGCTATTGTCACCGATGTGTCTAGTCGACGGCACGTGGTGGGACAAGAAGCACATGCGCACACACAAAGTGAGGCACACCGCGCTGTCTTTGCCTAGACAACATGCTGCTTGCAGCGCCCTGGGTGGGTATACCGGGCAACAACTTAGAAGAGATGATAAAATGCAAACCCTATGCCGCAACCCTTGGTCCTGACGCCTACTAAGTCCCTGAACCCTGGTTGCTCGTCGCCAAACCGCCGAGCGGCTCCGCAGTAGCAATCGAATCTTTGCATCGGAAGGTTTGCCAGGGTAGTGGCTTGTAGACGTGGTGCTTCTGGATGTCCCAGGAAGCCTGACATTCTGCCAAGTCGTGTGCAGAACCTGTGAGAACACAGCTGCTGCCAGATTTTCAAAGTCTAACCGACTCTAACCCCTAAAACCTTCGAATGCAGTGAAGGCACGTTCAAAGCCCAACTGGAAGCGGGAAGGTTGCGGAATTCCAGCTCGTTCAATGGCTTTCCGACACAGTTCGCGATGCTCTTTTTGTCCTCCACGCGCTCGCGGCGGGTGGTGCCAAGAACCTTCCAGTCTGTGTCGGTCATGACAGCCTTGTCCTTCAAGGCGGCGATGCGCCTGGTCATGGTTCGCCGACCATGATTCCCTATATAGTGTTTAGTGAAAGCAGTTGTAACTCCAAGTAGTTATAATTCCAAAGCAGTTAGAATTCCCACGCTGTGTTTGGGGTTTCAAGGGTGGCTCAAGGGTTAGAGAACGATAGGTTCGATGCTCTATGAGGCTCTATGGCGTTGCTGTTGAACGCACGGCCGTTGCCATTCAAGGTTCCGGGTTTGGGTTTGTGGGCCAGGCTTCGTCGACCGGACAAACTGACAACAGCTCTACTAGGCTTTCGTCATCGCTGCCTGCAGATCATCTCGGACCCCTCCTTGGCCGGAATCACACCCGACTCTATGCTGGCCAGGATGTTGGTGACGGCATCCTCCACGCCCAGACAACATCACCAGAGAGACTGGGAAAGAGCATCAGGAGACAACCACACACGACATGCACTGGAGTACAGGCTCAACATCATCTTATCGCCAACCTGGCTAGCCTGCTTGTAGCTGCTTGTGGAACGCCACAAGGAGGAGTGAAAGCAGAAAAGCACAGGCTGGCACCTTGTATTCTTTGCACTCGAGGGGTGCCCACCATCTCTTTGACAGCTTCCGATCGCCGGTGATGAAGCGACTCGGGGTGACACAAAATGGTTGTTAGGTCTTTCAGTGTTCCTTTATAGTTGCAGAATGGCCCTTGACACGGAACTGTCTGAAATGCAATGCATGTATCTGCCTGCAGGATGGTTTGCTCTAATCTGCTGCGAGTAATTCCTGATGGTGGGTGCTACTTGTCGGCTTCATCGGGGACCCTACTACAACTAGCTACTGGTGCGGCCGTTCTAAAAAATGCGGATCTTGTAGGATCCTACAGCGACTAACTAACTGAACTTCTCTTGCGACCCGGGTGCTGCTGACGTTCGGACAGGAGCTTCAGAACGCCAACGAAAACGAAATCGATGCCCTTCTGCTTCACGCCTTGGGCAAGGAGCCTCGACGCTGCAATGCTTGAAAGATTGAGAGGTCTAATATAAGGGCCTTAATCATTAGAATAGGGTTTATTGAGGCCCTTATAGTAGGGTTTCGACTCGCACACTCGTGCAAAGACAGGCATGGCTCCATGACGTCTATAGACTTTAGGGTACAATGCAATGCCTAGTCGCGGATTGCCGTTCTGCACAAAAGCATGTACTGAAAGTATATATCCGTGTGTACATCTGTACAGGCTTGCATGCAGTTTGCACACGTCAGTGATCTACATGCATGCATGTTCACGACCCCGTTCAAAGATGTCCGCTTGTGGCCCACAGCCCCACCTACAGACTTCCGAAGATGAAGAACTAGGGCAAACTCCAGACGAATACCTAAGAGATGTTCGAGTTCTAGTCCCGTGCCATGTTCCAAAGGGCTGGTCATAAGAGAGTATCCAAGCGACTTCTTCCACCACTCGCCAATAAAGGGGTACCTTGTTCTTTCAGCCGTGAGGGGTGACAGTCGGGATCCAAAGGAAAGGGGAGCGCATTGAGTTTCAGACTCCGCGTATACAGCCTGGATTAATACTATACCTATTAGAGCCGGAAGTTCGGGACCTTGACAAGTCGTTCTCATCGAAATGCTAACCAGCTTTTCTGAAGAAGCGCCATCCAGAATATGGGCAAGAAGCAGGAAAGGCCTGGAACAGTGACCAGTTTCACATAACAGGTGAAAGGCAATGTCTCAACCAGTGATTCGGAATCTATGTCTTGGAGAACCCTAAACCCTAAACCGTGGCTTCCTGACGGGCATCTTGTTCCACTAGGCCCTAGGCGTTTAACGAGTCTGTACTGGCCACTCCGCCCGGCATGACATGAGCTGAAACACTGCAAGAGCATCGGGAATAATTACTGCACAATGGCAGTGACAACGGGACAGTGTGCGATACAACCCTCATATACAGACCCTACAAGAACCCAGCCCTCTTCTGTCAAGATCCTGCCATCAGAGTCACCAGAGCGAGCAAAGTAACATGCGGCTTGGAATTGACAGCCAATCACGAGAGTAGGTCTTGACACATCTTGACATGACTATCTTGACGATGAGTAGGACAAAGTACTCTTGGCTTGGTGACTCTGGCTTGTCGGGTGAGGCGATTCAACAGACGCATTTGATCACGCGGCGTTTCCCAGAGTCCCTTCTCGCCGGTGTTGCCGGAGTCCTGCTGCATGACAGGCAAACCAGTCTTCTCCTTGGTCAGCAGAGATTTTGGAGCAGCTCTGCTACCACAGTGCCTCTCTCAAACATCGCAGACTTGTGGGTTGCTCCGCGCACATGTGCCTCCTGCCCGGACCTGCCACTCGAAAAGACAGCGCTGCATGTCTTAATTACATCGAGGGTCCGGGTGGGGGGGCCTCCGGAAGCTGAATCAACATCGATGCCAAGCGGCGGAAATGATCAGCATGAAGCCTTGGTTGTCCACCAGCTCCAGCCAGTTGCCGCGCTGCACTCCGCGGACGACCGTGCCTGGCAGGGCTTCGAGTTCTCATCGTCTTACCGCGTGTTTGTGGCATTTTGCAGCGGCATCCCCCGAGTTCGAACCCAGGTCCGGAAGGGGTTCTTCCCAAAGTCTGAATTTGCAACTACCGGCACCTGAAATCATGTCGGATTTCAGATTCAGTTCCAGATCTCTGGCGTCAACGACGTTTATACATCAAGCAACCTGAGCAACTCTAGCAACGACCCGAACTACAGCGCAACAAAGATACAGAGTTCTGCAGGAGAGGCAGTTGGATTCTCTGCAACTATGTCGCAGTCCAGCTGACAGGGTTTTGATCATGTGGGTGGTGCAACTGCTGTGATTGCAGTGATGGTGGTGCTGCAGGTTGTGATAATTGTGATCCAGGCGATCCTGGACCATTCTAGAGAAAATGATCCGCTCATGCCGGAAACAGAACGAAGAGTGTGATGATGATGAACGTGTCGGTGCTGATGATAACCAGCGCCGTGACAACGATTTTACCGGGGATGATGACCTTCACCATCGCCATAATTTTCAACAACAGGCATGCCCCTAATTTTGCCCTTCCTGCTTCTCCTCCCCATCATCCCCTTCATCACGCTCCTGCATCCGCATCATCCCGATTGGGTGTCGACGACGACATCATCATCATCATCGAACATACATCCTCATCATCCTCCTCATCATCATCACCATCACCATCACCATCGGCATCATCATAATCATCATCGAACATCAATCACCATCATCGGCACCATAAGTGCCACTGCATAATCCATTCCACTTGATCCCATCATCAGCCACATTATCCCACTCATTGTCATCACTACTTGTACGGCGGCCGTGGCGCGTACAAACTTCGAACTATTGGCTAACCTCGATGATGATGTTGAGGACAGAGGAGGGCGATAGTGATGCTTGCAGTAGCACTACTGTGCATGGGTCCAATTTTGGGGTCCGCAGAGCGACTCTGAAACCGGAACTCGAACACGGGAACCAAATCTGGTCACAAGGATGGGAGCACAAAGCAGCCCAACAAGTGATCTAAANAGCGACTCTGAAACCGGAACTCGAACACGGGAACCAAATCTGGTCACAAGGATGGGAGCACAAAGCAGCCCAACAAGTGATCTAAATGATTGGGGCCGACATTGTGGTTCCCAAAATGTCGAGTTTCTGTGGCTCCAAAACTCGGCCCGCAGCGCGGCCCGTAAACTGGTGACCTTGGTACTGCTGGCATTAAGAAAGCTGCCCAGAAAGCGGTCCCAGAAACGAAGCCGGAAGTCGTATGCTTCGCTGGCCAATCCAGTGCGGACGTCGACGGGTTTGCACGGTCGACGATCTGATGACTAAAAGCTCGCACGTAGCTTGCTGCGACATGGCCCTACATTGCAGAATTTGCCCTTGCCCTAGACAGGGCATGTAAGCTGACTGCATTCTTATATAATACTATGGAGGCACACTATGTTGAAGCCGGAAGCATGAGCATTTTCTGGACTCAAAATCGTGCCCTCAAAACCACCAGCCTTGCACGTGTCCTGATACGTACTT
>BGNK01001737.1:0-53112 GCA_003297005.1 Symbiodinium sp. clade A Y106 | reverse complement strand
GAGCTGGGCACAAGCAACGTTGACCGTTAAGCAGCTTTTTGTTGAGGTTTTCGGCCCAGTTTGCAGGCCCAGATTCCGGACACCAAGCCAGCTTCATGATAGAGTGCCCTGAATGTAGTGAACTTTCTCGCGGTCCTCCTTAAGCCTCCCCTCCCACTGCCCAAAATCGGCCTGACTCCTTCTGGCCAAGCTCGGCAGAGCTCGAGGACTTCTCCTTGTGAACCTCTCGGAGGTTCCGGCTGTCAGGGACAGCATATTCTTCGGAACCAAGACGAAGGAGATTACTGAGCTGATTCCGTGGCCAGAGTCAAACCTCTAGTCGAGGCTTGGGGGATTCAGGATAACAGGGTTCGAGGTCTGCGTGGGCTTGGAGATTTGATTCGGCTGCTTGTCAAGGCATGGGCACAAAGAATCAAGGACACCTTGCCGAACTAACTCCCCCAGGCATTCGAAAGTTCTGAAGGGCAGCACTTCCCTAAAAACCCCATACAAATTCATATAAACCCAAACCTGGTCCCTACCAGAATGCTTGTCCGCCTTCAAGTGGTTCACACTCGTAGAAACGCTCCAAGATGTGATGGCATCCGGATCTTCTCCGCAGAACCTCAGTTTGGACACATAATGTAACATAATGCATTGTGGAAAATGTTATGTGTATGTATATGCGTGCATATACATATGCAGTTATATAGTTTGGGTATTTTTCCCCCGCTAGCTGGGTTGTATGGGTTTAGGCTTAGGGTGATAGGAATGAGATGAGGCCCTTAGGCGCTCCCATGTTGTTTCAGGTGTGCACCAGCCAGGCCACTTAGCTAGCCAAAATACTTAACAATGGACGCCCGTCAACCACGAATCCCAGAACCATAAACATCAGCATGTCTCCTGAAAGCGGCGCAACCTTAATTCCGACAGGCACAGAAGCAGTCTGCAGGACAGTGGCTTGATGGTGCTCATGGTCTTCAAAGCCTCCCAGAAATCCTCCGCAGCATCTTGCGTTTTCAGCTTTTTTTTATCTCCCGTCTGGCTCTTGGCTTGAGTCCTTGATCAACCTTGAAACCCCCGAAGCCATGAGTTTCTGCGGTCCTGCAGCGGGGAGGTGGACTCCCCCTGGAGAGGCACGGCCGTCTCTAAGACCCAGCGCGTTGCGGCTTCCAGATCCTGCGCATGTAAGTCCTTCTCTATAGCACACACAGCTTGCACGCTCGGGCTCAGCAATGTAAGTCCTTCTCTATAGCATGGTTGCATAGTATAGTGTAGTATAGTATAAAATGGTATACTACAAAACGACGGTTGAGGCATGATGAGGTTCCGTTTTTTGAACGCCTACAACGCACGTCATTCACGAAAGGGCTCGTGCTCGTTTGCGCGGTTGTAGTCTGGCCCCTGCTGTCTGCAATTCTCTACACTCCCCCACATCAATGACGTCCAGCCCTAAAAAGCTGTTCCATGTTCTGCACCTGACAGCAAGCTTCTGCATCTGTGCAGAGCGCTCAATTCCTCATCACGTGCACGGATCGTTGTTGCTCTTCTCGAGTTTGGTGGGTGTGCCGTTATATATGTTAGGCTGGTCTATAGAAAACTGAAGCCTACAATAGTGCTCACATGATAGTAAGCTCCTTTTCAAACTGACTGGCGTCTTGAAGATGCCCTTTTTCCTGGCCAAAGTTTCTTACAATTTCGATTTGCACTTGTAGTATGACCGATATAGCATTCATGGACAACAAGAGCAGGCCTTCAGCGTCTCAATCTTGAAATGGGAACTCCTCAGCGGACTGGACGGTAGTCGGTGCTCAGCTTGATTCTCATTTCGGGCCATCGTCGGGCCGCACAAGAAGGCGCCGGGATGTTGAAGGATAAGCATAAGGAAGGCTGCAATTGCCCAGCGGGCTGGATGCGACTAGATGTAATTAATCATCGGACCGTGCCCCATAAACAGGTTGAACATCCAAGCGCTTGACGGTGCTTAACCTTCGACGCTGTTGTGTTTTTTTCATGTTTTTTTGCCGGGATGCTACGGACACCGGTTCTTAAAGAGGGAACGATGTCTTCTGTGGGGGCTGCGTATCCAGGGGCCCTAATGTGGTCTCCTGGTAATGTGCATTTTTTGGGGGGCCGTCTGGCGGATCATCTTTAGTTGTTTGGGGGGGCCGGGGTCGAAGTTGTTTGGGGCCGGGGCTTTCAGTAATTAGTACAGTTAGTAGTACAGTAGTACAGTAGTACCCTGTGTCTGTCTCTCTTCTTCCAAGGTGTCACTGTGTAGTAGGAGTGCTTATTTACCTAAACCTTATAAAAAATTAACACCGGGACGGGTTTTAGGACTATTGAGGGGGGGTTTATTATTACGTGCAGGCCGAGTTTAGCTCTATTGAGGGGACCTTATTATTATTGAGTTCAGGCCGAGTTTAGCTCTATTGAGGGGACCTTTACTAATCAGGAGCCCACATTATGTGAATATATCCAGACTGCAGTACATGACACTACGCAGACTACGCACACCGATGTGCAAACCAGACCCGAAGACCTCAACCCAGGACGTAAACATGTGGCCACAGCTTTCCAAGGCTCACGAGGAGGTCTGGGAGATTGATATCCTGAGTGGCACTGCTTGCTGCATTCAGATTTTACAGGGTTCGTGTGTTGAGAATGTTGCTGCATCGGATCCTGTGGGTGCTATCGCGTTGGGCCACGAACTCAAACTTCCTTTCGAGCACGCTGGAAACGCTCGCAAGAGAAAACACACATGTTTGGGGTCGAGTGCGTCTTGATGCGCCCTGCTTTTTGCAAGGGTTCTATGGTACTGGTAGAGGAAGCGGCAGGAGGTTCTCCGTGAAATTTGCTTACTACTGCTTGCGGCGCAAACAAAGACCAGAAGGCAAAGATAGCACATCAGATTGGAATGGGTCAAGACATGTGCGACGCTGTGTCACCACCAAGGATCCGGTAAACTCAGCATTGTTAGTCAATAAAAAACAACTTACTGTGTAGGTATGTATGATTATATCTGTATACACATATATGGAGAGAACCCGCACAATTTCGTAATCGCAAATGCACGACATTTAAAATACTATCACGAGATTGTAGCAATGTTAGAATTGGGAGTTTCCGAAAATAGGGGACCCTAATATATGGTACCCTAAATACTAGGATCCTTATTCTAAGGACCCCAAAAGAAGGTACCCCTAATTTTCGAAAACTCCCAATTATCTCCTATCGCTCGCACAGCCAAGTCTCGGCCGTCACCTCCAAGCCGAAGAGGCATGCTTCGGTTGGATACTCTGGTGCAAGTTCGCCCTCTTTTTCCTGGGTCGCATAAAGTACGGTCCAAAGGGTGCAGGGCGTCATGTCGTCTGCGCCTGATACCTCTACGGTATGAACGAGTTGTACTACCAAAACCATGCTAATACAGCAGTTGCTTATACTATAGTGGCATGGTAAACATGCCTGACGAGTACTGCATCCAATGCGTCAAACAGCAACCAAGTACTGGCACACATTGGTTGTGGCTTGAAACGGCTTTTATGGTTTGACTATATGTAGGGGCCCCATGGATAGTTGTAATTGGCAGTTGCCGTTGTCGTACACGGTGTCCTCGATTGTCGGCTCTCTGTCGTTTCAGCTTCGCCTTTCAGCGCTGCCAAGTTGCTCTCGATCCTACATACTATATGGGAGTCTCCGAAAACAGGGGACCCTAATATAGTACCCTAAATAGTAGGATCCTTATTATAAGGACCCCAAATAAGGTACCCCTATTTTCGGAAACTCGCATATAACTTATCTCGGGCTTGCTGCCATGTCGCGAGAACCCAGAATCTGCGAGGCTACATTCAAACCCCAGCTGCACGCCAGGCAGCCGGCTTGCCCCAATTCTTCAATGCTTTCTGTACAAGATGCCTTCCGCATTTGTTCCTTGACTTGGCATCCATTCTGTCAAACACGCGTGCTCGCAACAGGAGATCCGAAACATAAACAGCGCAATTGCAGCGCTGTTTCCAGCTGCATTGGTAGCTCGCGCTCTCACGCGCTTTGCTGCTGACCTCCCATGCTGCTTCAAACTCTGCAAAGAGCTACGGATCCTTCCGAAAATGCTTTAAAACTAAAACCTACAATTTACTAAAACCGAAAAGCCCTGTAATCCCACTTACAGCTGCAGAACCGAAAACCGCCCTACTGGCCCCGAAGCCATCGAAACCCCATTCCCGCCACGAGAGCAAGGCGAATCCCCAGACTCAGGCTGGGTTCTTGTTGAGGAATTACGGAAGTTTAAGTTACCATAATAGGGATCTATAGTACATAATATGGTTTCTTATTAAATTTTCAACTTACATAATTTCAGGTACCATAATAGGCATCTGTCGTAAACACGATGGTTTCCTTATTATTGTAACTTAAACTAAATAAACCCTAAACCCTAGAGAAGAGCCCTAAACCCTAAGAACCCTTTAAAATTAAGTCCCTTAGCAAGAACCCATCCTTAACAACAACCCAGCAGGCCTTCCAGAAGCTTCGGAGGTGCTCAAGTCTTTCCTGCAGGTGGGGCTCTCTTGCTACATGCTGAACTATGCAACAACGAACCTGGAGGTACAAACACAACACAACAGGAAGAAAGAACGCTAGATAGATAGATAGATAGATAGAGAGAGATAGTACACTAGCAAAAAGACCTGTAAATATGTGCATGAACACATGTGTAGATACGTATAGATTGATATATTGTATGTACAGCAAACTAGTTTGCAAGCATGTGTCGTCGGATCTGGGTGTAGAAAAAGCCTTGATTAAATCGCTAAGTTTGGGTTTGAGGGTATAACCTACTTTAGGTATAAAGGGATGAGAGGCCCCTGTATGAACCTGCAACAAAACCCTGTAGCCTCACAATAGCAGCCAGGCTAAATATTCAATCCAGACCTGTATTTCAAGGCCAATAGATTTCTGGAGCCAGGCTCAAAGCTCCGAAAGTCTCCGGGAAATCTCGGACTCCGTACGCCAAATGAGAAGAACCTTGGGCGTTGCTCCTCGCCCTTCTTCAGAGAACCCCGAAGAAGAGGGTCCTTTCAAGTCCCCACCTCTGTTCCCTACACCGAAAAGATGTCCTCCCACAAGTCGTCCGGAAACTTCTTGTTGACCAGCAGCTCGTTGAGAATGTGCTGTCTGCCTTGCTCTTGCTCGGCATTGAACCGAGAGAGCCTCAGGTCTGCTTGTCTTACAAACAAAGAGGTTCTGTCCCTCCCTCCCTCCCTCCCTCCCTCGCTCGCTCGCTCGCTCTCTCTCTCTCTCTCTACACACACATGTATAATATATATGACATAGAAAACATGTCTGGTGGTGTACCGTTATATACTTGTATACATTGTATATATATATATATGTGTGTGTGATGTGTGCATGTATGTATGTATGTATGTGTATATATATATATATACTTGTATGTGTACAGATGTCTTGTATAACATACTAAGTATATACCATTTCAGTCTGTCGGCTTGAGGTTTCCATGACCACTTCCGGGTCCATCCCGACCCGCTGGTCCCGTGCTCTTAAGTTTCGGCGACAGGGTTCGGCACAATGCAAACGTCCATGCGCTTTTAGGCTCTCAGAACTCGTACTGGCCAGGCGAGGTCTCTCGATCATACGCTTTCAGGGTTTAGGGCTTATACGGCTGAGATGGCTTCGAGGTTTCGGGTTGCTTTTCCTGAGGACATAGGACTGAGGGTTGCGAAAAGGGTCAGGGCTTTCAGTTCACGTATCCGAACAATGTTCAGCATATTGGACAGCCAAGGAACAGGAAGGGTAACAAGTCATCGAAGGCTTTGCCAGCATCGCGCTCCTCTAAGAGATGCGCTGCACCAGGTACAGAAATGATTTAAGAATCTGCATGGTATTATTTTTGCTATACTCTGTAACTGTATTTTAAACTGCGGCTTGCGGTCTGTGGTTTGGCAGGCTCTTAGGGCCGGCAAATGCGATCGAAATCAGGGAAGCCACACAGAAGGAAACACGAAGGGGCGGTGTAAGTCCTCATCAGGCGATCAATAACCACGAAAGCCCAACCGTGACTCCCAAAGTTTGTCCTTCATTCTCTTTCCTACGGCTGCTGAAGCGGCTACTAACCAAGAGCCATGTCGGCATGTCGTGCCTTACCAGCCAGTGCCAGCAAGTCGGAGTAGCCTGCATCCAAACCGTGAGTTGCTCCGATTTACTATCCTCAAGACATGCCCACCCACCTGCCAAGCGTGCACCTGAGCCGCTCGAATCTCAATCTCCCAGCACTGCAACTAAGCAGGCACCACCAGGAGCAACTACTGATTAGAACGAGCCAGTGCTTCACTAAGGCGCTTATGTCTTTCACGTTGGCCTTCTTCTTCATGTCTGCGACGCTGGAGAAATATTTGTCTGCACCTTGTGCTCCTTTTGTCGTAGCACCGCCGGCCCAGGTCCACCTTTCGCCTTCTGTCTCTTTCTTGGCGATTCGGCCGTTGTCTAGCTTCCACCTGTAGCTGTGTGCAGTGGTACCCTCGTTTCGGAGGGTTTAGACTCGCACATCGTGTTCGAAGCTCAAGGCTAACTTAAACTTACGCTATGGAAATCCTACTCGACCCTCGGCTGAGGCAGCTGCGCACGGCCCTCATCCCCCACAACGGTACCCCACTTGCTGCCTCGGAGTCGTGCAGCATGCTCAATGCAGGGGCGCATTCGGAAGACAACAACAGTGTCAGTAGAACATCCAGCACGGAGAACAGTCATGCAGGAGAAAACATCGCCAAGCATGCAAAGCAAACAGTGCATGTACATTCCGCATATTTCAACGGACCCTGAGGCAAGCTTTCCATGGTCCCACTACAAGCGCAACCACCACAGGAAATCAAAGGCCGACGGATGTGGCCGATGTTGAAGCCTACAAGAACATAACGAAATCTGGCATAGGCTATTTCGAGATCATATCGACGACTGACAAGGCTTTGGGTTATGAAATTTAATTGTGGCTGCCGAATGCCAGCCATGCGATCAAGCCGCCGTCAATTCCGAAGATGACGTTTCCAACTCCAGTTGATCCTTTGGACGATTTGCGGCCAGACTTGCCGGGAAGTTTCTTCTCCGCATCCTGGCCACTGAATCGTGTGGGTCTTGTGCGCTTAGGGATCATTGGACTGCCTTAAGCAAACAAGGACCTCTCCTCAATCACCTGGACATTGACATCTTTGAGCGCGAAGAGATCTGGCTTTGGCGTGGCCTCAACAAGTGCATGCTGTGCCTCGAGGGCCCCGCCGCAGACACAAAGATTAGGCGCTGATGAGAAAACGTGCCTTCTCGATCAGCTTCCCCTGAGTGACAGCAAGGATGTGATCAAAGGTGTCCCAAAAGAAGGCATTGCCATACTTCACCGTCATGGACCCGAGCAAATCCTTTTCGCCAATGCCGGTGTGGAGAACCTGAAGAGCGAGCTTTGTCTATCTCGGCATGCCAAACGATGTAAGAATGAGCAACTGATTCAAGGTATCGCAGCCACCTGACGTACGAGTAGCTATTCCAGGGCACAGCCGGTGGTGTGTTTCTGGAAAGGAAACTAGGTCGGCGGTGGTGGAGGTCGCATATTCTTTTTGACTGCTCTGTCTTGAACATCGGCAGATTCATTGAGCCTTCAACCGCAAAGGGGAGGATCTCCGACTCTGCTGATTCGCCGGTCTATCACGGCACGAAGGCCAGCCGAAGCCCAAGCTTCATGAACCATCACAGGGCATAACATCCTAGAGCACACCTCCCTAGCCGCAAAAGCGGTAATCTCCAGCCAACAGTAAACTAACGGCAACAATTAGGCAACTGAGAACGGTAAGACTAAACCCGGGTGTTTTGAGAGTCGGTAAGGGAGCAACAAATCAGAAGAACTGGGGACACGGCCAGGAGCAGGAATCTCGAGTGAGGCGGGGCGGTCTCCTTCAACTCCACCATCTTCAGCCACTCCGTCGGCACGGATAAGGTGGCCTCTACAGGTCTGACGGTGCTGAAAATAGTTCGAGCGTTGCCGTTCGTGCTGATCGTGACATGTTGAAGCACGAACACGTTGATGCTGACGGTGGTGGTCCAATGGTGATGGTTATGATTTTTTTTTGCTTCGGGGCTTCACCACACAGCTGCAATTCAGATATGCCAGCCTCAAACACCTTTCGGTGGATGAGGAGAAAGATGGTGGCGAGAAAGCAGCAAAACCATACACCAAGAAGCAGCGGCAGCAACAGGAGCGTTGGAAGTAGCAACAGCAGAGAGGCGGCAGCAGAATGACAAGTAGCAGTCGGGCACCAGCAAAGCCAGGAGTTCTGGAAGACACCAGCACAGCAGAAACTGCCGCCTCAGCTGCAGCAGGTACCAACTGGTGCTGCTGTTCCTCCTGCTGCTTGTTAGGTTGTGATCTGATCGCGGTGATAGTGAGAGAGCAATAGATTGGGTTCCAAGACTTCGCGTCTGTGAGTGCTGTTGAGGAAGCTACAGCAGCAAGTAGCAACAGCACCGACATCAACAGGTCGTTGCAGTAAATCCAGCACATCCGATGAAACATCCACAAGAAGCCTCTTATGGCTCTTAATTTTGGCCTGCCTTGCACTCTGTAACTGTAATCCATGGCTACAGCCAGCATCCCTCAGGAAGTGGCTTCGATCTGCAGTACATTCTTGGGAGGAAAATCTTCGGATGGCTTGCCTGCAGCAGCCTGTTGTAGCTTACGAGTCTGGTGGCCGAAACAACTGCAAGCTCCTTCCGCAGGTTCCGGATAGATCCACTAACCCCCTCACCCCGACTCCTGCCAAAATGAGGTGCCGGGTAAATGTCACTTTCACGGTCTCATTGTCACCTTGAGCTTTACTCTTACTGATGGCTCGTTAGGTACGGACCTGGGACCTCAGTGCCTCAGTGGCTTACAAGTCAAGGGATAAGTAGGATAATACAACTTACAACCTTGCCTAGAATTCACTTACCAAGTAAAGATTACTAGCCAATATCAATGCAAACATATGTATATATATATATATATATCTATCTATACACACACATATTATATATGTATGTGCACACACACACACATAAGCATGCGTGTATACATCTATGTTCACATAACTTAATATACTAAAGCACATTTTCGTATATCATACGTGATTAGCTAAGCTCTGGAGCCTCCGGCGTGATTTCTCGGGTGCCCTTTGTGCGGGACTGCTTTTCCAGACTGCCTGGGCCAATGCTGGGCATGGTAGGAAATATTATGTAAACAAACATGAAGAGATCTCGGTTCAGGTTGCAGCTCTGACGAGCCAATTGAGGGTTCCTAACCTTGGCGAGCACTTACCATGGAAACAACAATTCACTCATGCGGGATATGCGAAGCTTTCCTATTCTCATGGCTCGTCGTAAACTGCGCAATCTGCGCTTCGCACTTTGTAGCTTCAGAGTGTCGGGTCTTGACTCTCAGGGTTGGAAACTTGCAGCGGTTGGTTTAGTGTGGATGAATCTGCCGCAGGCTCAATGCCGGCGAGCACCGCAGAAGCCTCAATCGTTTTTTGATCAGGACTTTTGCCATCGCCTGATGGTCTCATCACACGGAGGCTCACTCACTTATAGACTCCGGACTCTGAATCTCAGACCCTAAGACCTGCACCCTCCCCCCCAACCCAAAAGCAATTAAACACCCCTTGTAGTCCGAGAGGCCCATCCGCTGGACCACACTCTGCAATAGGCCCAACTCCGAGTGGTCTGGGCAGAATCGAAACCGGGTATCTCTTCGCACTTTTAACTTGTAACAGTAAAAGTAAAAGTAAATAATGCTGACAATAATATCGGTCACTGCAATAAGTTATGTTCTATCTTTCTAGACTGGCGGGGTTCCCATCTGTACAAAACTGCTTGGAGTCCAGATTGGGTTCAGCTGGTTACCGCTTCTGACATCATCATCACCACCACCACCACCACCAATCTTTAGTCTTAAGCTACTTCTCATGCTCCGACCGTATATAATTGAATTTCGGATACTAGATTTCCGTGCTATGATGTCACTAGCACGTTCGCATTTCGCAGCCGGAAAGATCAGGAAAGGGCTTCGGATGTCGACCTCAGACGATGCTATCCTCCAAGAAATCTCAATTAAGCCAGCTTCCTAAAAATCATGTTTTGAATCTTCCCAAACGGCAAAGGACGTTCCCTGATCAAGGTAATTGCACTGGAAGTTCTCAGTGTCGAAGGGAGCTGGCGCTTGGATTCAGGGAGACGCTAGCCGCTAGCCGGAGGCCCCTGAGAGGGCTGGCGGTCCCCGGGAGGGCGCCTTCCAGGTGCTCCAGGAGGGTGTCGTACGAGGTCTGGATGATGTCTCGGGATCGGGCATCTTTCAGCAGGACCTGGAACATCTCCGCTGCCTTCACTGGACCCTGGCAGGGAACGATGGCTGGATTGCTGTGTGAACTCCACGCCTTTCAGAACTTCTTGCCGCCTCGTCTTCTTTCAGCAAGTACTTCTTGAAGACACTCTTCATGAGGTCATCCTGGGACTGACTTATGTCAGCTTATGACAAGCCGGAAGAGCTGCCCGCATGAGCTCTGCGCCTCTGGCCCTCTCTCGCCGAGCAGCATGTCTGCCATTGCTGGACTTGCAGATGTCACTCTGCACGAACTTGTAGGCCGGGGTGCCAGCCTGCCCCGAGCATGCTACGGCCGAAGCCAGGCCTACTGTTGGGTCTTAGAACGGCAAGCGAGCGAAACCGTGCTCGAAAGCTCTGCTTTCCACTACCATTCTGGTAGCATGAGGGTCCCATGCGCTGCCTATACGGGAAGTATCTCAAGAGGCAGCATTCGCCCTCAGATTAAGCCTCAAGAATCGAAACATACAACAGAGCTCATCCTCCGCAGAAGCCACCTGTCCTTTATAGTGTTTTCCTCAAATCGCGCAAGCTGGCGTTGCGGAAGCCACCACTTACGAATCATCCTGTCCTGCGTCCAGCCCAGAGGCTGGGCTCATCTCCGATTGCATCAGCCCTCACATCTGGGACTTGCCAGGCGAGGATGAGGTGAAGGATCTTCGGTTCGAGGTGAGGGTACTATAATTAGGGGCCTTAATAATTAGAATAGGGTTTGGGGGTATATTATACTATAATTATAATAAGGAACCCCCCAAATCCCCAAAATAGTATTGGTAATTATTGAGGCCCCTATATTACGGAGGGAACAGAAGATCCTCATTTGAGAGACATGTGCAGGCCTCGAACTCCTCAAGGATCTTGAAGAGCTGCGTCACTGCGAGAGGCGGTGGCAAACGCCTGGAGCGGGCGGACGAGCTTTGCATAGGTTTGCACGAGAGACTCTGCTCCCGTCTGCTTCCCACTTTTGGGTATTGTACCGCGAGAGAGAGAGAGCGAGAGAGAGAGATAGATAGATAGATAGATATACACGTACGTATATTGATTTACTCATTTACTTATTTCTGTATACATAGAGATACACGCACACGTGCATGCAAATGGGTGGATGGATAGCTGGCTGGATGTATGGATGGATACAACATATACACAGGTGCACACGTCATCCCAACAACAACAACAACACCCCAACGACCACGACACGCTGCATGTTGCTCATGCTGTCGTTGTGGTGGCTGTGATAGTGGCACTTGCTGTTGTCGTAATGCTTGTAGTAATTGTAATTACTAGACAAATGCAGAAATGTCACTGGTAAAGAAAAGGGTGCAGAACCGAGATAAACCTGGAGATGATGATCATTCGCAGGGCGCTCCACCGCTGGCCTCACGAAGAGCTTAAAGAACTCCGTGATGCCAGTAGGTCGCTTTTCTCCCTGTGGCCCGCAGGCCACAAGCGGTCCCACAAGAAGATCTTGCCGGTCCGATCGGCCTCAATCAGGCTTCAATTCATTGTTAGCGCAGCGACTGGCGATTGTTTCGCTCACTGTGTGCGCTGATTGGACATACTGCCATCACCAGTATTAGCAGCGGCTGCTCTGATTGATCTGGTTCAAGACTTACAGTGTATGTCCTTTGGCTCGTGGCTGGATGTGCTTGAAGCCATAAGCAGGACTTCAGAAAAAAAGGCAAGGGCCGTTCCCTAGCAAGTTCGACGGCTAAAGCGGTACTAGTAGGACTCGACAAAAAGAGCACGGGTCCGGTATCGTGAGGCATGCGGACAATCCTGCGCGGGGAAAGGGGGCAGGATAGGTTAAAGATCCGTATATGGAGCCCAAAGTATCCCGGAGTTAAGAGACTCCAAAAGCGCTGAGGTCGGCGCCCACGTCCTGAAGCATCTTCCAGAAGGCTGCAATCAGGTTCGAGATCTCTCCTTGCCGGTGCTCATCGGAGGCAAAGCTGGGAAGAAGCTCTGCGAACCTTAGAAATACAAAAAACAGAAAAGCAACTTCCGGCGCGCACCGTCTGGCCGCAGTCACGACAAAATACCCCATGCTGGGAGGGAACCGGCATGATTATGCCCTCCGTGTAAGCAGAGGCTTCGTGGAGATAGGTACTCGGACGCTGGACCGAACATGGCCAGCTGCTACGCACTGCCCAGTCCGAGACACATCTGCGCCATCCGTGCTACTTTGTGGGTGCCCGGAAGGGTATCCCAGATCCTCAGCTCTCGCATGTCACGGCTTCGACCTTCTGACAACACAGTCCTATATCTGGGAATGATCTCGACCTCCCATTCCCCCGAAAAACCCTAACCACGAAGAGTGGCTTCATGAGCATCGCGATCTTCTTGTTCGTCGTCAAAGCGTTCCGCGTGGAGGTGACGCTCATCAGCTCGTTCGCCAGTCGCTGCACTTGCTCGCGGCCGGGGAGTCCCAGGTCACTGTGGGAGCCTTTGCCTGGCCGTGGAGGAGGCAAACTCCTACTGGTAATACTGCGCAATAACACTAAGCATAATCAAAATCATAACGATAATCAGAATCGTAACTTCATCATCGTCATCATCCTCATAATTGCAAAGCCGAAAGAGCGGCATCACGGCCGGCACTGATACTGCTACCGCTGGAAAACAGTCATGACGATGAAGACTTCCGACAAAAACATTTGAGCATAGTGTAGCGCTACCCGCAGCAATGGAAACAGCATTCACGGCTAACGCAACCAAACGAACATTCCCTGGGAAGGAAAGCTCGTCGAATCGGGATGTAATGCATTAATGCCCATGCAAGCAGCAACATGGCGACGTTACCGTTGCTTCACGGGTGGGATACATATATATATATATATATATATGTATATAACTCTCTCTCTATATATATATATATATATATATACATACACACACATACACACAAACACGAGAGAGAGAGAGAGAAGCTGGTCGAATCGAGACCTAATCCATTTGCGTACGAGAATGACATTGCAACTGCTGTTGCCTCACGGATGGAATCCCTCGCAAACAAGTAGCAAACGAGTTTCGAATGATAGCAAAAGCATGTGAACGACATCACAACAAGTGCTGCAACTTAGTCTGGACGTGAAGTCTGTTGTAAAATTACACATGCCTCTGTGAGGTTCCTGTACCAAAATGTCCAAAGCCTGGAACTGCTGCACACGATGCCTGAACCGAAACTTTCTCTCCTTTGACAAGCGCCAAGGCCTGCCTGACATCAAAACCATGCCCTTCCCGCGGCCCTTGCTGCGGAAAGTGCCGCCCTTGGCGTTCCTTGGTCGCGCAACGTCCCAGCTTCGGCGGTTGTGTGCACATGACACTTGTTCTGCTCAGGGCGACTGCCACAAGTATAGCAATGTAGACTGCTCAACACATGGTCAGACCTTCAGAAGCTTTGAACAAAAGCTCTGCGGGGATTTGTGACAAGGGTGTATCTGAATTTGGTAAGACGCGGCCATCCCACCAATGGTTGAGGTTGACTTATACACTGAAGAACTGCCGATACAGCAGCAACTGCGAGCTGAGATAATATAGGAGCCTTAATAATTACAATAGGGTTTGGGGGGGCTAGTATTATACGACTACAATGATACTAGGGAACCCCCAAAACAGTATAGGATAGGTAATTATTTATGAAGGCCCTTATAGTAACACCCTGAAGCCCCAAGGATCTTCTGCCAGGACTCTTGCTGCCACCCGGAGCTGTCAACTCCGCTACAAGGCTCAACATCATGTCCGGCTGCCTTAGATTTCAAAAAACAACTTCAGGAGCAGCAGTAGGACGGGTAGGAGGAGCAGAGCGGTGGTGGTGGTGGCGGTGTTGGTGCTGGGTTGTTGCTGTCGTCGTCTTGGCAAACAGGAGGCGAGGAGGGAGTCGTAGCCGTAGTGGCGACAGCAGCAGCAGCGGCTAAAAGCAAAAGGAGGAGTCTGAGCAGTACGGGAGTCGTCGTCATCGTAGTCGCAGTCGCCGCAGTCCTCGGTCGTCGTCGTGGTAGTAGCAGTAGTGGTGGTGGTGGTGGTGGTGGTCGTGGTGGTTCGCCTTTCGCAGTCGCCTAGAACTCAGCGCGTGTTGGAGATCCGGGATACTGAAGCGACGCAGCCTTCAGCGATACCGGATCCTCTTGTTGATTGAGGCTCTCAGGAACATCTCTCATGAATTTGCCACTGCTGAGTTCGATTTGTCCACCCACGGGGAGGATTTGCCTGTGTCATTTCACGCCTGCTCCGATTCGGAAATTATTTATGAAGTGTCTGGAACATGATGTGCTATATCGAAAATACACTGACCCGCCATTTTAGATAGAAGCAACGTATATCCATTTGCTTGTCTCAACAGTCGCAACAACAGCCGCAGTAACATCATTCTTACAGTAAGTCTCGGAATGTTCGTCCAGCTGCCGACGCCAACCCCAGTGGGCCAACGTGGAGTAGAAGCCCTGGCATCACGAAGCACTGCACGCCCCACCCCCCAACCTCTGCAGTGCAAACTCAACGCTGGAAAATCCCTCCACTCTCCTCAGCCCTCAGCCCCGAGAAACTCGAGGCGATAAGGGTAAACCAATGGTGAAACATTAACCTGTCGCCCAACAAAGTCCATCATATTAAACCCTAAACTCAAGCCCCATCTTCGTTGCTTCGTACTTTCCGGGCTCACGTTCTAAACACACTGCCCTGACTCCTGCTTGCCGTCGCGGCTTATTGTAAAAGCAAGTATGCAGGTGATTCATGATTAAGAGGTTGATCACATCTCGTATGCCGTACGCAAAACGAGGACGTAGAGGTACATAACCCAATACCAAGGCATGTTGTTTGGTATTATGTGCGGGAAAGGCTTAGTTAGCACAATTGCAACTCCCGTCCCTGGAAGACCTGTGGTTATGAATTCGTAGCACGATTGCAAGGCCTAGGACCGTGGGGAGTTTGCTTGTCGGCATCACTCGAATATTGTACTTTACTGCGACCGCGATGCCCAGTCTTGTTGCTGTCCAGATTGCGGGCGCAGTGATGACATCGAGTTTGACGACAGTGGTGTTAGCTGAGTTCGGCATGCTACTAGTACGGCTAACTCCTGATTGATGAGCCTGGTTCTTGCCCATCGGGACATAGCCTTTTTTGGGTCCGGAACCCTGTTCCTGCCCATCGACGATGACGGCACGCAGCACCATCATGGGATCCTGGCCAGCGGTGTCTGGGGTGCGAGGTCTCCGCGGCTCTGTGTCCATGCCTAGAGCTTTTACGATTCTGGACGCAGGACGGCGGAACTTCGCATACCCATCACATGGGATGCAGCCATCGTGAATGCGATGCTGGCGGCCTTTTCCAGGATCTCCTTGACCCAGTACCTCGGTCGATGTCATGTCTTAGTTTAAAACGGTTCCTAGAGCGATAGAGCCCAATTTCAGGAGAGAGTCAGCTACCTCCCCGCGTATCGGTTTCAGGGAGGGTTTAGCGGTTTGTACGCCTTGCATCCAGGGGGCCATCTCCACTTCAGCACCCCGCTGGTCACCATCTTGACCATGAAGGCAGGGAAGCGCCGAGCTAGCTGTGGCAGTCCCGGTATCTGGCAGGGTGTGGGCAAGAGTGTGTTCCTGCCAAAACCCATGTGTGCGATTGACCAGGTCAAACCCCTGATGAAGAAGCAGTGAAGGCAAACAACTGGCGCATTACTGTACTCCTAGCTCGTCTTGACCTGATCTTAGCCTGATCTTGGACCCTTCAAGCGGTGCAAGACATCACCAGGTTGCAAAGCTGAAGCCCCTTTGGGGCTTCGCTTGCTTCGTGCTCGTGCCTTGTCCTGATTCCTCCCGGAAAGCCAGTCATGCATGGGCTTGTCATCTTCCAGGTATTCTTCCAGCAGCTCCTCTGAGGACTAGGGATGCCGGAAAGGGTGCCTGCAGCCGTAGATATGTAAAATAGCGGCCTTAATAGTTAGAACAGGGTTTTGGGGGCCCACTATACTATATTTTTCATAAGGAACCCCCAAAATAGTATTATCCCGTGGCGAAATAAGCCAGAAATCACGGAGATGCACGAACTCCAACTAGGGCCAAGACGAAGATAATCCTTCAGTTCTTGTTGGGCGCCAAGTTATCGAGCAACGAGAACGTGCATTGCACCACCACCTCGACACGGCGAACCCATCGCCCCAACCTGTAAATTTTTTACAACCCTTAAACTATTATATCGCTACAACCCTTCCCTTACACCGCCCGAACTTGAGGACCGACAATTTTCAGGTCATCAACTGTTTAAGTTTCCAAATCCAAGCAGAAAGTGAAAGCCATAACCAAACATAGCCGCCCCAAGCCCAACAACCGCAAACCTTACCCCCCTGACCGTAAATCCCCAACCCCCCCCCCCTCCCAATCCGCCCCCAGTCAAACAAAAATGGAACTTGTTGTTCAAGCTCAGCTCTTCCTCTGTGTCCGCCCGTGCCAGCAGCGGCCAAAACATCTCCTTGTCCTTGGCACCTCAGCCGGACTTGTACTTTCGGGGCCTATATAATTACCTATACTATTTTGGGGATTCCTTATTATAATTATAGTATAAGGTTACCCGAAACCCTACTCTAATTATTAAGGCGCCTAAGCTTTCGTTGAGGGTTTGGGGTGGGATGCAGGGGTTTAATCTATTTCAAGAGGCTCTGGGGTCGTCGTGGGTAAAGGGCAGCATTTTGGATTAAGGAACCGCTCAACACACGTCTGGGGGTCATGTCGAAGCGGTTCTTAGCAGCTTGCTGGTTGTTAGTTGTTCTTCGATGCTGTATCCGTGTTTTTTTCAGCACTGCTTGTTTGAAGGTTGCCCTGCTTTTGAAAGGGCCCTCTTCTAATTTCCGGAGTCGCTTCCTGTAGTAAGGCGTGTCGGAGCCCCTGGACGGAAATTAGGTAATGTCAATAAAACTGCAACTCAAATCTTGGAGGAGGTAGACGCAAGACGCCATGTACTTGTAACAGGTCATATGTACAATGAAGCAACACACAATGGATGCCACAATACGGCATGAGACTGCAGAATGCTGAAACACAGGTCACAACACAGCCACAACAGTAGAATGATTCCAAAAGCTGCATCTTCATCAGCTAAACGAACGACGCACCACACAACCATCAACCATCGGTACACTATGGTACATGTCAATGCTTCGCCCAACTATGCCATACAAATGTTGACATCCAGACGTGCAATTTACAAACAGAAGTAGCAGTAGCAAAGCTGCACAAAGGCCACATAAGCTAATGCCACACTGGAGTCTGAGCATCACCTAATGTTTGTCGCTATGGAGCACTTGGGAAACTCAACATGACTGCTTCGCTACGGTTGTCAGAACCCTCTCTTGATTGTAAGGACGTCCAGCACGAAAGACCCGGTACCAAGGCCTTGCCGGTGACTTTGTTCGGACTGGGATAGCTTTCTAATAAGGATTCTGAAGCAAGCCTCATACCCCAGCAATCCCCTCCACCGGCACAGACACCTCATCCTCGATTGTGTTGGATACTGCCTACCACTCTTCCATCACCCCAACGTCTCAATTTCATGTCTTGGGAGAGATTCAAGGCTTTTCAAGAATAGTTTGTCGCCAGCCGCCCAAAAAAGCCCAAAACTTGTACATGGCAGGCTCCTCTCTAGAGAGCCCTTAAAGATCCCTTCCGAAGCCCTCCTTAAAGCCGATCCCAAACTCGGGGGCCCGGCCAAAAAGCTCGAAAGCGTGCTCGAGGACTTCTTTGTCCGACTTCAACTGCTCGCACTTCAGCAGGAACTTCTTCATCTTCCGGCTGGTGTCGCCTGGGCTCCGGGGTGCGGGGTCTCTGCAGCCTGAAAGCGCTGCGAAGACCTGAAAAAACCTGCGATGCAAGCCACCTTCCCGCCGATCCCACAAACACCTTGCTCACTCAAACCTCCACCCTCAACCTTCCTTCTGAACCCAAAGCCCAAAGAAGGTCCGGGTCGGGATGCTGGACAGGAACGAAGCCCGGGCATCTTCCGGCTTGAGCAGTCCTCTTGATTAGGGTTTAGGGTTTAGTTTTTTTTTTTGAACCCTCGTGTCTTTTAACCAGAGGCCTCCAGACGACCGTAACGGTTGAGGGATGGGAACACCGCCTTGCAACCTACGTAAGGTTTAGGGTTTTAGGGTTTAGGGTTTAGGGCGATCAGGGGCTGAGGGCTTCAGGGCTTTTCTGATGCTCCCACTCGGCAATACCAGGAGAGGTCCTGTAAGGGTTGAACTAACGATTGTTGCGTCTCTCCTGCGTTGCTAGGTCAAGGCCTCCGGGGTGTTATCTAAAAGGCTCCGAGCCGAGGCGAGTGCTACGCTGTTGATCCTAACAGGCATCCTTCGAATTCCGACGAGAGGCGAAGGTAAAATGAGGTAGAAACAGGGCCGGGCAAGCCCAGCCCAGCAAAGTGTTCCCGCCAGCAATGAGATTGGTGGAGCTCCGGGTTCTAGTTTAGAGTTTAGGATTGTGGTTTCTTGGCGCCCTGTTTTGCTTTGCAGGGCTGGTGTTTCGTTTCTTGCGGCAATCAGCGCGCCTACTCTCCAAAAACCCCCACAGGGCAGCTCTGAAGCAGCGGGACAGGAATACCCAAACCCCAAACCCACGGGGCCCATAAACAAACAGCTTTCTCCAGCTTCGTCAGGATGAAAGCCGGCATAGGAAGGGTCCCCGAAAGGTGGCGGTGAACAAACATTAAGAGTCTGTATATTTTAAGCATCCAGAGATAGATATCAAGATTTCTCAAGACAAAGGCACAAACACAAACAGACACAAAGAGCGAGAGAGAGAGAGAGAGTGACATGCATGCACATGCACACACGCATGCATGTACACATTCGACATTTGTACACACGTATAGATATGTCATAAGTGCATTCGCATATATACATGCATGTATGCGTGCATGCATACCATGCATGCATGCATGCATGCATGCTTACATACGCCATCAATCGGAAACGGACAAACAAACAAGTGTATATACAAGACACTGCTTACACCAAATGACGGTGGTTGTGTTGATGAAATAAAGAAATCATGTCAAACAGTGTTACGACGCCCGCAGCTATGAATGCCGTATGCAGGTCCCATGATCTGTCCTTCAGTGGCCGCTGAGAAGCTGACGGTCTTGGAAGGCGAGTCGAGGAGCTTCTTGGCGTAGCCTGCTTCGGCTTTCATCTCTAATCTGTGTATATACATACCTATATATATATATATATAGATATAGATCGATGATGTACACATACACGCCATTCATATATGCATACACATACATATATATATATATAATATGGTACCCTCAGGAACCCAGGCCTGTCTTCTCAATCTCGGCTTTGGGAAGGCATGGGTTCTTGGGATGCCCTGGTTTCCATGCCTTTCTCCGAAATCTCAGCTGCAGGACGGCGTGCGTTAATCGGATCGGGGGCGTGCCTGTAGATCGTATGTTTCTTCCTTATCTTTTAATACAAAACTCTCGCCGCGGACGAAGATAGGGCGTATTCAAACGTATTCAAAACGTATTGAATACGCCTCGGATCCAAGATTCAAGGTGCCAGGGAGAACTTTGCCCTGCACCTTGAATCTTGAATCTTGGATCCGAGAATATGTTTGAATACGGAATGTTGTGGTTTGACATTGCATTTTGTATTTTGAGCCTGTCGTTGTTCTGTGGATAGTCGTCATTTTGTGCTCTATAGATACTATAGATATCGTGCAGTCATTGCGGAAACATAACACTGGTAATGCTGTGCGAGGTCATGCTCTCTATGTGCTTGACTCTTTCAGAAAGCATTTCCCTTAATTATCATACAGCTGTCGTTATTGTGATTCATCCCGTCACTTCTGTTTTACTATTTAGAATTTGGCCTGGCACAGCAAAGGACTTACCGACGTCCAGAAGTTCGTTTAGTTCAGCTTTGGCTTGTTTCCCGTCCAACCGTATACAACTAGAAAAGCTGAATTTCATCTAGATAGATGTGTTACTACCCTTTTGACAGGTGCAACAATGTTGATGAAATTTAGTCGGTCTAATCACCAGTTGGATAGTTTGACGGATTGACCGGACCACTGGTTGGGCACACATATGACATATGTACTCTTGCGATGTGATTACATATGCATATAAGTTACTGCATATTTGCGAACATGTTCATGAGATTGATCTTCGTAATGTGCAAGACTAGGTATGAATCTCTGCTTGCAGACGTTACTCTCAGAAGACCACTTCATTGATCGTCTCGTCCGTTATGTGCACGGAACTATACTTGTCGTCTACTGTTGTTTACAACTGGAGACTTTGCTATGGGAATTTAGTGTTATACGGAGACTGTATTGGCTTAGCTTACACTTTTCTAAAGGTAAATGTATAACTTGTGTTGCTTCATGTTTGCGTGGGGGGTGTCTTTAATTGGTGCACTTTCATTTTTGTACGGCTTTAAACGGTGCTTACAGTAAAGAGCACTACCCAGTACAATATACACAAGTCTTCACAAAACTCTGGCATACAAGAGTCTTTCATGGTCATCATTTTTTAGGTGCGAAACCTAAACGATTCTGTACGAACAGACAAGCCCCAGCTCGATAAGATGGACATGACTCAAACGATGCACAGGCTTAAGAGATGATCTAATCTGAGAATAAAACATGTAAAGCTTACAGCTGATATCAATACAAGGCAGCGAGAACAACAAACTCATGTAGTCAGTACCGACAATAATGTAACTTAACCAAAGAGGAGTAGAATGGAGTAGAAAGCTTAATACGCAGCCAAAACATGTTGATTGCCTTTCGGTCTTCACCTCTTTCAGCCGGCTTCTAAGAACAAATATGCCAGCAGAATAAGCCATCATTCTAGTGAGAGTGTTCGTGTATGTTGGTAAACCGTGCAAGCACAGGTGCGAATCTTNTCGGTCTTCACCTCTTTCAGCCGGCTTCTAAGAACAAATATGCCAGCAGAATAAGCCATCATTCTAGTGAGAGTGTTCGTGTATGTTGGTAAACCGTGCAAGCACAGGTGCGAATCTTCAAAAAGTGATAGCTCGTAGGAATGTAAATAAACGTTGGACTCAACAATTGATACATTTACTTTTACAGGTCGGGCTAGTATCAAATAGTGTGCATAGTAGCCACAAGAATAATGTACCTAGGAACGTTTTAATTCAGACATAGTAAGACAGGGGAAAATATAGAAGTAGCTGGGTTGGTATTACTGAAGCAATCAGAACGGTGAGTATAATCATCGTAGTAAAGACACTAGTCACGGCAACAGCATCATTTGTAAATGCAACAGTGACACTACACTTGGTGCTGGCATAGAAGAACATATTAGTACTTTAGTGTACTTCACATATGACCAAGAATAGTGGAGATTGGAAAGATTTGTAGGGACACGACGACGATCCCAAATAGTTCAGCACAAAGCGTGGGTACATGAGGGGTGGAAGCATATACATATATATATATATATGTAGATATGTACGCGTACAGCAATGTTTATATACAGAGAGAGAGAGAGAGATGGAGATGAGGGACGCACTCGAACAGACCCAAATTCATATTATCCACTCATACACCCGTATATCTCTTGGAAAGGTAAACGTAAAACAAACATGCTACCGGATACGATGCTCTGTGGGAAGATGCATAAAGGTCTAGGATGCGGGGTCACATGTCCTGCGCAGCCCGCCGTTTTGGCGACGATCAGCCGAGCCTTTTCTGCAAATGCCTGGTCAAGGGAGGAAGACTAACGTAGGGGCCTAAATAATTAGAACAGGGTTTTCGGCTCTTTTTGTAATATATTAGTTATAATAAGGAACCCTAAGGAATAGTATTGTTAATTATTTAGGCTTCTATATTATGCCAAATCCGTCCTGCAAATGGAGTGATGAGTTCCTTTGGGATTTTTCTAGCCTTGTTTGCTGGCGTGTGTTGCTGTTGTTTCCTCTGTGGACGTCGCTCTTTGGTTGTAAGACTCTTCATTGCCGTACTCCTACTGCACGTGGTCACCACTCGCAGTCTGAAGCCGTTTTCCGCCTTCACCGCAGTATCTCCAGTGTTAAAAATTGCCGATTGAACTCTCCGAAAGCAGTCCCCCCTCTAGGAATTCGCCAGCCCGTCCAGCGGCTTGTGCGACACTCTTCACTGTAAGGGTATGTATGACACTGCATTTTGCGTAAGGGGGCGTAGGTGCGTAGACAATCCTGAATCCTTCTAAATTTCAGCAACGAGGCCCGGGCTCAGCCGCGCCCATCCACTGCCCGTCTTTGACATACGATACTATCGATGGCTTACCATACTTTTTCCTACTTGCACATTTACCCCTAGACTCCAAGCCCTGACACATCCTTCATCTTCGTCGCGCCTCGGAAGGCCCCGTCTCATCGGCGGCACGCTCAGGCAAGAGGCTGTCGAGAATTGCCTGCACAGCCCAGCACTGTGCAAAAAAATATACCTGCGGAGATGACTCTGCCACATGCTTGAAAATGTTCGACATTTAGAACCTATACGTTGAGGCCTTTTCGGCAGTTGTTGGAGAAGAACTGTGTGAAAAGAACTGCCAGATGCTCAATCCAGGCTGTCCGTTGAAGTTGGGGTTTGTGACGTTGAGGGACCAGCAATTAGGAGAGCCCGCTGCAACATTAACACCCGCATGTAGGGGAAGCGTGAGCCATGACAACCACGAGCCACTGCCAGTCCTGGATGTTTGCAGGCTGCGCGGCTTTGATGTCCTTGCACGTGCTGGCAACACTTGGAACTGCTGCCATTGCCAAGTGGAAGTCTGACATCATAATATAGGGATAGGGTTTTGGGGCATTTATATACATTAATTATAATGAGGAACCACCAAAATAGTATAGCTAATTATTAAGGCCCCTATAGTATGCAAATCTCCTCTCCGCAAGAAACTGTTCGATGTAGGTGGTGGTGGTGTGACCACCACCACTGAACCGGTGACAATAGAACTATTGGCGACAGAATAAACAGAAATACCTTCCCTCTATACACCCGGATATGACAATAAAATAGTATGTCCCACAACCCGATTCCAATTGTTAAGGTCCCTTTGCAATGGACGAATTTAGGAGCGCGACTTCGGTCACCGGCCACCCCCGGAAAAAAGGTCCCTTTGCAACTGGCTTGCAACGTCACGGCCAGGACAGTTTACTCGCGCCGGGCTGTACTCGTGACAGTAGGGACTCTGGGCCGCTGCAAGGGAATGGTCCCTAAACCCTAAACGGCCTAAACGACCCTCAACCCTAGCATGAACCTTAACACCGGTCCTTTCCGAGCTGAGCCAACTTGTGGCAGCGTTGGCCGAAGTTGAGCTCCTCTAAAGCCTAGCAACAGCAGGGTTTTCAAAAGTCGCCCGATTTGGGCTCCTGAACCCTGGCAATCCGCGTGCTTTCGGTGCTTAGGTGTATAAGGTGAGGCCAAGAAGCTGCGTCAAAGCGGGCTTTGAAGGCCTGGCATCGGGAATCTTTGACGCGTCTTGGAGCTCGACACTGAGCTCGGGAACTTGCCAACTACAGTGGATTTGATAGATGCACGCATCGCAGAAGTTTGTCCAGTAGCAGTATAATTAGGACAGTGGGGACGACTGCTGCTAAGTACTGCTGTTTCGGTTTCCACAATTAAAGTGACATTCTGCCGCTGCGAGTTTGTTAGCGTAGTGCGGCTTGTCTTGCTTAGTACCACCACGACGATGACGACGATGACTTCTTGCACCTCAAACCCTACGGCTGCTTCTCCACCACAGCTCTTTCTTCTGTTTCATATAGCCCGGCTGGTACCACAGTTGCTGTTCCACATGCTGTGATTTTATCATGCGTATCGGCTTGAAACAGATTAATAGATAGACAGAGAGAGAAACAGAAAGCCAGACTTCACACCGACAGACAGGTGCTCAGGTCCACATCAGGGCGCATGGACCAGTGCAGATCCTAATAGGAGCGGATTGATGACATGGGTCCCGGGAAGAGCGTGATGGGCTCGCCTCGGCCATAGCGAGCGAATTTAGGCTGTACAAGGTACGTGACCTCTGCAACCTAGCGTTGTGGATTGTGAACCAAATGACTGGCAGCGAGGACAGCTTTCACGCAGATGCACACATGCAATCTCACATTGTCTTGAGCTGCTGCACAGGGTTCTGAGTCATTCTGGCCGGCAGCCTCGACTTTTGCCTAGCGCCTGGCTCCTTTTCCATAAACGATGACGGAGTCTTCAGAGTCGCCACCAGGGTCAGCGGCTGCGTCAAACAAAGCTATTTGCACGGATTCATGTCGAATGGCAGTTTGCACAAGAGTCTTCAATGGCCGCGTTTTGGGGCTGCTCAAGTACCTGCCGGGAACCTCGTGCTCTGGACGCATGGGCGCCTGCCATACTATCCGCGAGAGACCGTCCCAGTGGCTGCATTGAACTTTGCCCGCCTCAGGAGCAAGATTTTGGCAGAAGGCAGACGCATGCCAGTGTAGCATGGGCTGACAGGTAAACACCATGTGCGACGAGCCACATGAGGTTCCACTCGCCCAACCCTCTCATGATCGCCAAAGGGTTCCATCACATCTAATAAATGCTTCCTCAGCTTCCTTCCTTCCCTCTTTTCCCACTCTCTGAGTACCCGGCTGCGGCAATGTCTGAACGAAACCATCATCGACTGCATGGAGGAGCACTTCCTCACTGGCCCTGGCTGCGGCTCGGCGGGCATCTGCTCTGGAAGCACCTGGTGCGACGGCGACTAACATGCTCCGAGAAAAAGCAAAATAGACACGAATACATACGTGTACGTATTTGTAGATGCATACTATACACATGTAAGTACGTATATAATAGCAGTAATAGCAAACATGTATGATGCACGGCCTGAGCCCGATTCTGATTAGCATCGATCCTAGATTCTTCTGTGTGTGCCCGAATATGTATGCCGACGCCTGCAGGTCAGTCTCTCCACATCTTTCCACCATGTGACCGTTCGGGTGGCTCCGACATGTGAATATTGATCCGCCAGATGCACCGTACAACTCTCATGAACGAAAATTCGGGTAGTAATTGTGTGCATGTCAACGAGAAACGCAAAGCCTCCGAACATGACATTGACCGCCATCTTCACATCGATATGATCATGGCTCTTGTGAATGCAGTGGTAAGGTATACTGTTTTGAAAAAAAGAGTTCGAGCATCTGTGAAACCAGATCCCATCGTCTGCAAACTCTTGGATTTCCCGGGTCTCAACGTAGACAGTTTTTTTTGACACTCACACTCGGACAAAGCCTGGCAAGGTCTGCAGACAGTTAACAACGCGAGCTGTACCTTTTGAGAATGGATTTCACGGTCCTCCTTGCACCCCCAGATGCCGGCTGAAGTAACACCTATACAATCTGTAGAAATAGATCTAGTATTTCATCTGGTTGCTTCCACCAGACCGGCCCAGTCAAAAACCCCTAAACTCAATCCCCAAACTCGAAACCGCAGATTCTTGAATCCAGGGAATGCCCGCCTTTCCAAACGGCCTGAGCCTCAGCTTTCTGCGCAGCATCAGCCGCCCGCTCAGACCAGGTCATCTCCTTGACGGCTTGCTCGGCCGTCATAATAAGAATGAGGTTTCTGCACGGGGATTTAGAAAGGGCTTTTTGTGAGAATTGGAATAGGGTCTGCGTATTGCAGTATATCAACTAGGGGACAGAAATTTTGAGGTTGCCTGGTCAGCTCTAAGCATTTGATAATCAGAGCCAGAACAATCGTCCGTTCAGCAGGAGTTGTCTGGCGAGGAATCACGCTTGAAGGGAGCTTGTCAGGCTTTTTGCCTTGGTAGCAAAACCTGACTTCTGTGGGTTTTAAAGAACAAAGAAAATACATATGCATTTATATATTTATATATACACACATATATACCTATATATATACACCTATATATATATGTATACATACTATATCATTACATATCAGATAATATGTAGATCGGTTTTTGTGTTGTATGCGAATACATATCCGTATGTGTATATATATATATACACATATAATTATATATGTATTGTACCATAAAAGCGTCCTCCCACGACTTCTCCGGAACCGGCTCTGCAGCCTTTTCGGCCTCCTCAGCTAGCTCCTCTTCTCGCTTCAGCGTCTGGTCATCCAGTTTGTCCTGGTTCAACCAAGGGTTCAGGGAATCAGTCGCAGCGACGCCAACGACAAGTTCAGGAAGAGAGAAAGACATCGAAATCGGGGCGTGCTAGAGTAGCATGATACTGCGGTGGCGGTACGTGCAACACGGCAATAATAGCAATTTTGGGCTTCCACATCGCAAGCCACAAGATGCAATGATAACCAATGATAGCAATGCTTCTTCTTTGTCTGTTGTGCTTCTTAGTGCTTTTCCTTTCTCTGTGACCAGAAGAGCCCCACATTCGAAACCCTATAGCCCTAGACCTTCAACCGTCCTGCATCTTCCGCACCTTCTCCGACTCAGAGCCGCTGGACTCCGAGGAGGACTTCCTCACAGAGTCTCGGATCCAGGAGAGGGGAGACTATTGAAACACGCCTGCATGCTCAAGAGGTGAAATGTACTCGACAGAGCTGGCTTGGGCTTCAGGCTTGGGGATCGACATCGCGCCAAGGAGCTTCTTTTTCTTCTTCTTGGCCTTCTTGTTGGTGTCAATGCCCATCAGCCGCTGTTGTGCTTCTAAGCGGGCCTTCTCTTGGGCAGTCTTGGAGTAAGGGTCCTTCTTGTCCTTCTTCTTCTTTTTGTCCTTCTCCTGCTGCAGATTCGACATGGAAGCCAGACTTCAAGCCACATGGTCAGCAGGTCCTTCTTCTTCTTCTTGTCCTTCTTTTTGTCCTTCTTCTTTTTGTCTTTCTTCTTGTCCTTCTTTTTCTTCTTCTTGTCTTCAGATGAGGAACTCGAGTCTGAAGAAGAGGAGTCGGACATGGCTTTGGGCAGGATCGACTGAGTCGGTGCACTCAATGGTATAGGGTTTAGGGTTTAGGAATTAAGGCATCGCGATGTTGCCCTGTTTGCTTTATATACTTGTCAACAACGGACTGGGCATATGCTATGCCCCATGCAAGTCGTCTCGTCATGAGCTACTCTTGTGAAATGCAACTCTCCCTCTGTCTCTCTGTATATCTATACCTCTATCTATCTATCTATCTATCTATACGTACATATATCCATACATCTATGCATTTAGTTATGTACTCTACATATATATATATATATATATGTATATGTATATGTATATACACACATATATATATATATGTGTGTATATATATATATATCTACAACATTCCACGCATATAACTATGCGAACTATGTCTGAGCACATGCATTGATGAACACACCTCTTTGTCGGCGTGCAGAGCTTGATCACAGGCCGCATCCAAGTCGCCAAGTCAGAAGCCGTCGGGAAATCAGCTCGATTCACTGTCTGCGAACTCTGCCCCAGGTTCATAGGTTCGACTCATGGCATGGAATGGCATGTCCCGCATCAACCGGCGCAGTCAACAATCACACGGTTTCTGTCAACAGATTGCAAAATCATGCTACGTCCCATCAGACCCTGCACACCGAATCAAATCACGGCATCTGCTGCTCGAGGACTGCCGGAAAAAGGAAACGCTAATTTCGCATCCGCGCTGTCGAAACGTCCGACTCACTTTGGAGCCTCGCACGGCCTTCTCTACCCTCTGCCCGGACTTTCCTAATTTGGAAGGTCTATTCCGTGACTTCATGGCTACACTCCTGCCTAAGCCCTAAATTTACAGTTCCGAACCCGAAATCTTGAAGACGCTAAACTTGAAGCCCTGGCTACACCTGAAATTCTGAACCCTAAAGCCCACACGCCCTTTGGCAGCCCGCCCGAAAGCCGGAGAATTTAAAATGTTTTCGGCTCCCGGCAATTGGCAAACCCTGCTTGGGCCGTCCAAGGAGCTCAGCAGCGGTGGTCAAGGCCTGCAAGATGACAAGGGTACCTTATTTTGGGATCCTTATAATAGTACTAAGAATAATTAGGATCCTACTGTTAGGGTACTATACTAGGGTCCCGTTAGCATCATGATTTCTACTTTTACTTCTATCGAGTAGTATTGTCATGCTTATTGCTACTACCGTTAGTAATCCTATCATTGTTTTTGTGGCCTTGATTACTTTCAACATCTCTGCTTGTTGTCGGGGAAATCGTCATAGCACCGAAGTCACTATCCATGCCACTGTTGGCCGTAGTAATGCTACTGGTAGCAGGAGTAGCAGTCGCAGTTGTTCTGTGGTCGCAGTCTCAGCCGCAGTCGGAGTAGTAGTAGTCGTCGTCGTCGTCCGCGCGGGTGGTGCTCTTGGTGGGTTGGTAGTCGTGGTAGTAGTAGTAGCAGTAGCAGTAGTAGTAGTAGTAGTAGTAGTACTAGTAGTCGTCGTCGTCGTGGTAGCAGTAGTTGCAGTAGTCGTTGTCGTGATACTGCTAGCTGCAATAATGGGGTGGAGAGGAACGAGATCACATGCCTGTACCTTCAGGGCTGGGGGCTCCTTGGATGCTTCGACTCTCGCGCTCAGCACATCCAGGACGGATAGGTTTTGCTATTCTTGAAAGCTTTTGCACTGTGGGATTTGGGAAGGTGGACAGCTGCATTCAGGACCGTAGACTGTTTCTTGTGGGAAGGACTCGTGGTCGAACCTCTGAATCGTGATATCAGCCGTAGCTCCGTATTTTAAGACCTCTGCGTTAAATTAGCGCCCACATCAACTTCTGAAGCAGGATGGCCTTGGCTTTTTCTGCTTTTTTCCTGTACAGGCAAGGGGCCCAACCTTCAAGTGGAAAAGGAGGGATCACCGCTCCTAGGGATAACCGCTCCTCCAAGCTCCGAGTGGGCGGTTCTGCAAGGAAGCATGCCTTGTGAAGGCAAAAGCAACATTCTGCATCATACCTGAAGTCTGGTAAGGCCTCCGGCTGTGATAGCATTAGTGGTCCGCTACACCTCGCTAATGTGCATGCCAGCTAGGCTGCTCGGCATCCTCCAGGCATCCGTCACCCTCGAAGCTTTGCTAAGAAGCCACCATCGGCAGCGAAAACTGGCCTGAGAAAAAAGCACTTGGAGGCCTTCCTCAAGGCCCATATCTGTGCAGATCGGCTGCTGACAGCTCCGCTCTTTTCCGCTCACATTCTGGGCAGACTTAGAAGATGACACTGCTGTGTTGAGCCTGTTGAGACCTGTGGGCCTGGTTTCCGCAGCTGGCAGCACGACTCATCTGCATCTCGCGCGATTTTCTCTGGGGGAAGTGCAGTCGCACTTCCAAGCCCGACCCTGTACATTCCTGGCCCAAGCCAAAGATAACCCACATCAAACGGTCTCCTTCGAGACGTGCAGGAATTATGGCTGTCAGCCCTCACCATTCATGGGAGTTCCGCTGAGGCCGTCCAAGGCAAAGAACTTTCTTTACACGGCTATCATAGCGTTGCGGCAAGTAGTGTTCCGGAAATGGATCCTTGCTTGAGAGTATCTTCGGAATCGACAAAGTCATGTAGTGGCATGCCACGGGGCGGTTTTCGTTTCACATCACTGTGTAGCACCAAGTGCAGTGAAGGAGCCCACCTGCAGTGATAGCCATGTGATCTCGGTCGTGACTGGGCATGGTGCATAGATGCTGTGGCCGCAAGCAGCTTGTGAGCTGTGGTCGTTCCGCATCAGGAGGGAGTTGCTCCACAACGTAATGCCTTCATATGGCAGTTTCCGAAAATTAGGGGTCCCGAATTTTGGGGGTCCTTATCATAAGGATCCTACAATTTAGGGTACTAGATTAGGGTCCCCTATTGTCGGAACCCCCCCCCATATTATGCACATCGTATGCACCTCTTAGCCTAACATAACTGCAGCACGTGCTTGTGCGCTCGGGTCCTGACCTCCTGCGATCGGTAGCCCAGTCGCCAGGGCTTCATAGAAAGGCATTTCTGGCACCCAGTGCCATACGCAGGGAAGAGTTATCAACAGGCCCAGAGCAAGAAGGCTCCTTAGTTTGAAGTACAAGCGCTGGAGTGATGCACCCAGTTATGCTCCACTGCACTTCTCCGACTCTCGCGACAACATTCAGGTGCGCAAGACTCTTCTCTTGCATGCCACAACTTCTATATCGACAGGATCCCTACTGCACCGCTCGCATTCTGGAATCACAGTGCTGCCACTGCCAGGGATCAAGCTCTCCAGAACCAGCATCGGTGCCCCAGGCGCATGGGACACCTTTCCATGCCAGCTGCATCGCGAGAAACACGAAAAATGCTGATTTTGCCGGTCTTGATTCGTCTTGATTGTTTAACTTCCGCTGCTACTACTGCTGCTGCTTCGGCAAGCATTGAGGCGCACTGCTGTTGCTACAGCCACTACAGCGACAAGTGCATGATGCTTATCAGCTTCGCCAGGAGCAGCCTTCAAAGCCAAGAACCGACCCAGTGTTGCAGCAATGTTGGCGGTGGAAATCATCCGCTGTGGCAGAATTTCTGCGCAGCCGGCTTCTTGACAGAGCCCCTCAGCGATAAAGGGCGAAGCGCACCTTGAGGCAACAGCCACGAAACATCACACAATACAGCTTTTGATAGTGTTGGTGATTTCTTGGAGTTCTACCAAAGCCCAGAACAACAGCAAGCAGGCATTCCTGAAAGTATTGCCAAGCGGCAGCAAAAAGACCCAAGCGCAGCAGGCCAGGAGTGCCACGCACGAGTTACAAAGGAGTACGTGCATTCTCTCCCAGAAGTACTCTTCCCGATATCCGCCTGCCAAGCTCAATCTTTCAGTTTGGATGCGGACCCCAAATGAAAAGATTCCCATACTTACATCTGATAAAGGGCTGGGTGAGACCAGCTGCAAAAAACAAACAAACTTAATGAACTGCCAGAACCAATTTCTTTGGAGCTGATGCCAACGACATAACTATCAAGATTTTCGATAGCTGCACACATGTGTCTCGGCAACCGTGCAAGTAAAACATCGTAGTATTAGTTACCGATTGGCGGTATGGTCAACTGAGGGAAATACCAGGGAGAAGGCGACATCATCGGCAGCAATACTAGCAACGATCTTGATCTTCAGGCACCGTCTTCGTTGGCATCATCAGCTTCGACATGTCACCGAGCAAGGTCACCAGCATATTCATTTCGTGACCAGAACCTACAAGCCAGCAGAGCCGCCACCACCACCACCACAACCACCACCAAACATCATGCTCGCAATCACCAGACTTCACGATCAGCACGTGTCCTGTGTCAGAAACTAGTCGAGACAGTCGCAATAAGTAGCAGTAGCACTCCTAAGTCTGTGGGTAACTCCGTTCACTGACCAATAACAAACCTCGCATTGGCATCTCTTACCCACCGTCGATTTTCATGGACGACCAGTGGCTACTTCAAGGCTGCTGCGACTGGACATGGCCCGCCCAGGCCTATTTCGAGAGCATCAGCAATGGTGCCATGCTCGGGGTTTGCCAGGGCATCGGAGCGCCACGCCAAAACAACGCCGACTATGGCAATGCAGACCTCGCGAACCAGGAGGTGCGGAAGGAAGTTCAAACGAAGCCGCATTCTGGTACCTTGCCAGGATATTCTGAGGCCGCTGCGAAGATCTCTGCTGTCACGATGGTGTAGAAAGAGGCCTCCGGTGGTCACAGGTGGCAAGAGCCTCCCCGGTCCCCGAGCTTCCATGTTCCGGGTGTCCTCGTGGAGGCCACCGTCAGCGACCCCACTCTTGGCCATGAAAGTCTCGGCCATGATGGCGATGCTCACGGCCTCACCGACTCACTAACCACGATCAGGTTACGTTACAGAAAGGAGAGCTGAACTCGTAGATCCCGAAGCTGTTTCAAATCCCTTTCTGGCTATATTTCCCCATATTGTATACGTATTACACACAGATATATATATATATATATGTATATATATGTATATATATATATATGTATATATATATATATATATATAGATATGTCTGTGTGTGTGCGCCTATCTACACCCCTACTTAATACCTACCTGGAGGACCTACCTACCTGCCTATCTATCTAGTTATCTACCTATCTGTGTACACACACATACATACATACATACATCCAGACAGACGGACAGACAGACAGACAAACATACATACATGCACACACGTATACACACATGTGTCGATAGATAGAAAGATAGGTAGATAGATAGATAGATAGGCATAGAAACAGATAGAAGTATAGGTACAGATAAACTCAGATAAACATAGAGGTATAGATCCAGATGGTATGCATGTATGTATACATATACACATATGTGTGTATATATATATATATATATATATGTATATGCATGTGTGTGCGGGGTGCGTGTTTAATTTAATGGTTGCGTGTACAAACATATGCGTACATATCAACACACACATATGTATGTACATACATACATACATACATACACATATAGACACAACGTGGCAGCCATCGTAACGAAAAGCCGGCAACGCCGAGGAGCCAAAAGCGGGCTGAGTGACTCTCCGAAGAGCAAGGCCGAAGAAGCGCCTGCTTCAAGGGCTTTTAGAAGGCGGGGGGTCCTTATTATAAGTATAGTACAATGGGCCCCAAAACCCTAGTCTAACTACTAAGTCCCCTATATTCGGGTTTGTAAGCCCTGATGGGTTTGCGGATTTAGAGCTGTTTCTCTCGTTTAGCAGGATCTTGCAATGTAGGTCTTGGGCTGACGACTGCATTTGGGCTTGCAAGCGGGCTTGGCCAATTTGGTCTAGGCTCCGAGAACTTCTTGCAGGAGTAGAACAGGGTAGAATTTGCTGACAAAGTCGGGTCATCCCGCGGTTCCAGTTCTTTTGCAAGATAGCCTGTCTCTGAATGTTTCTTCTGGGACCTAACGTAAAGGCTTCTGAAAGGAATTCTACCAAAACATCAATGAACACCCCGATGCCCTGCTTGAAAATGAAAAAGAACCAATTTGTAACTAACTCACAAATTCCGAAAGCCAAGCAGGATCCGAGACCTCGAACCAGCCTCGGGAAACACAGCTTCAACAAGAAAGATCTGTGGGATTCTCAGAGTCCTCGTGGGACCGTGCGTTTGCGATGTTCTGACTGTGGTTCCGGCATGGCAGAGGCTTAAGGTGCCTCCCACGAAGCTGAAACGTTCGGTCAGGCCCCAATGACCTTCATTATGTGACCCTTATAAGACTTGTTGTTCCTATTGTTATTATTAGTATTGTTTGTTCATAGTATTATGATTAGTACAATACATATTTTGGCTTTCGTATCTCCAAACAGAGGTCCAGGTGCCTGGGACACTCGTCGACAGCGAGGCGGCCACATTTTGGACCAGTCCTGCCCGGGTCGAGCACAACTATCGCAAACTGTACTCTGGGCTCTTGTTTGGGGATTGTACTCTGGGCTGTTGTTTGGGGATTTAAGTTAAGTACCATAATGAAGGAACCATAATATTCACTATAGACCCGTGTTATGGTAACTTAAACTAAAGAACCCACTCTTAGACATTACTAGTGTTATTATTGCTATTAACTATTACTACTACACATACTATGAGATGTTGCAGGGCAATTCTTCTACTTGCTACGAATGCGAGACTACAACAAACAAAGACCCGGAATACCCTTCAATAAGCTTCTTTCCTGAGATATCATGGGCTGCTCCGATTTGAGAAGTGTGCCCAGGGGGGCTTGGGCACCAAGCCCTCCTAGTTGAGTCGTTCAGTCCCATGCAGGAAGCCCCTCTTGCTCATCATCGCAAGGCTCAGACACGAGACAGTGGAGAGTTCAGACGATTCTAGCCATCTGGCTCTGTCAGCTGTCTCTGTTCACTGACTTAATGCCATGTGTAGAACTTGGAGCTTGTGTGTCAGCACCTGGCAGAACTGAGTTCTTTTTCAACAGGCGTATGTCGCCGAAACAGGCGAACCCTAAACCCCTAAACCCGAACCTTAAAAGCCCGAAGCGATCCTGTGCAAAGGCCGTTGATCGCCACGAGGATCCTGGGCCGAGGGCTTGGGGTTTTGAGGGTTGCTACATTGGCCCTCAAGCGATAAACCCCTTAGCCCGGCCCGGAACCTTAAACCCGGAGCGTTACCTTACAGCCCTAAACCCTGGAAAACCGAAGAATCCCTAAACTCTGAAACCCTAAACCCTCTAGACCTCTAAACCCTTAAACCCTGAACCCTCCAAAACCTACAGAAGGTGCAGCCAAGGGCTCAGGAAGAGCTCCTCAGCCGGCTCGCCCGCCCGCAACATTTGTGCGAGGACCAGGCCCAGCCCCAGCCTTTCTTGGAGCTCAGAGGTACTTGTAACAACGCAAGGAAGGGTTAAGCCAAGATAAGGTAGGGTTTAGGGTTTTTTCCCTCTGGGTTTACGCCCAATGCTGGCAGTCATCAAGTCCGGTTTCAAAAGGGTAGGCTAAGCCGAGACAGAATGAGACAAGACGAGATAAGGTAAGATAATCTAAGACGTGCATTGCACATATACACATTTATACATACATGCATGCATACAGTATATACATATGAGCATACAAATAAAATGACCTACCAGAGCCCAAACAACAAGAAGGTCATAGTTCATGTCAGGTTAATAAGCTAGGGCCAGGGTTTTGAGATTGGACTCGCGCACACGGACACGTCAGGATTATAGTTTTCGACGGGGCCCTAGGGGGACACTTCCCCAAATTATAAGAGCAACTACTAAAATAATATAGAAACCCTACATTCTACTACTTAGGTAGGACCCTTTTGGGCTTGCAGTTTGCAGGCGAGAGAATCTCCAGGGGCTCGGGCTTGGGCCTTAAGGTTGCCTTCAAGCTCCTGAAGCTTAGTGGAACGATCAGCTCGAAGCCTTAAAATGCCAGTGAAACCTCGAATCGTGGAGGCTACGACATAGGCGAAATCTGCTGGGCGGTGCATCTGAAGGCAGGCTGCTGGAACGTCGAGCTCCAACTTACATCTTACACGAGAATCATCCCTCCAGGCCACCAAGTGGCATCACCAGGAAGCTGCAGGCGCACAGAATCAACCGCTGGCAAGCGCTGAGATTCCAGCGCAGTAGCCTGCAGAGGCTGTCTTTAGAGCTCAATGGTGCTCGTAAGGAAGCATTCCGGGCTCGCCGGTTTCACAGGCACACCAACGATAACAGCAACAACACCATCTGTATCCATTTACTCACTCCTCACTTCGCCTTGGCCCAAAGGTCAGGAAGAGCATTGCCACCGCACAGCAGCAGTTTTGCGCGGTCGCTGCTTTCGCGAGCGCTGGCTTGCCGAAGAGCCTTTGATGAACAAAGCGAGATGGGCCCGCGTGCACTGTTATTGCATGGTGACCTGGTGCAACTTCCCTCCTTGACGGGGGATAAGGGGCTGCCTGAGCGTCGCATGCATGAACTTGCAGGTGTTTGAATCTTGAGTTCGTTGCTCGAAGCCTCTACGGTTGAGATTTATCGTGCCACCCTAACTCTCCCCGTCCGACCACCCGGATGGGCAACGGTTTGGGTCTTCCGGTCTGGTAGCTCGTAGCCTCTACGGTAACTGCTCATTACTCATCGCGATCCTGAGGCTCACAGCTTTTACCATCCTCTCATTCTCAGGCCCTTGGAAGCTCCGTTCCAGGATTCTTCGGATATAACCATACTACACAATACTAATAATAACAATAATAATAGTAATACTACTAGTACTACTACTACTACTACTAATAATAATAATAGTAGTAGTAGTAATACTACTAGTAACAACGATCGGCGACTGAAACAGGCGCCTTCCCCAGTTTCCCAGGCACGGCACAGCTGCCAACGCGACATAAACTCATCGCCTGTCCTGCCTTTGCCGGCTCAACGTCGCGAACCCTGCATCGTTCTCCTAGGGCTCCGAGAAGTTTGCTTTATTGATTTATGGCTCGGACTCAAACTGCATCCGGGAAGCTCCGTAAGCACGGCAACACACAGCATCAGCCTTGCATCGGGCAGGCGGCGAGGGAAACGTGGCGTTTCTCGCGCGCTAACATGATGCTGAAAGCGATTTACTGAGGATGTTTGGAAGTCGTCATGTGCAAGCTTCCGGCGTTACAATTGGATTCTGCACCAGAGTCTCTCACGAACCTCTCCAGTACAGGCCAAAACCCCAGCATACGAAACAAAGCTGCAGCATTGCACTTTTGGATTCTCAATCACGCCTCCCTGTCGGACATGTCCGCTGGCAATCCTTCACAAGCAAGACCCACCTTGTCTCCTCAGTACTTCTGATACTTGTGAGACCCGTCATGACAAGCGTCATCTGGCTTTCTCTTTGGCGCTGATTGTGGAGCGGGGTCACATGCTGCAACTTCCTTCAAGCTTTGATCGGGATCATCAAGCCCTGGCTCTGAATCCATGTTGCCGGCCCCATGATTGTCGAAGTCCGTTGTGTACGGACAAGAACCACCGACTTCAATTTCTGCTGTCTGAGCATGGTACCGTGGCTCCTCAGCTGCATGCCAGGCCAGTGAAGCCGTGCCACCCAGGCTTGAAGCCTCTGCCGCCTCGGCCATGGCTTCCGGAACTTCGTCGCCGCCCCAGTCGACATCCTCCTCGCCTGGAACCACACTGCACCCAAACTCGTCCTCGCCACCACCAGCTCCTCTCAGCCCCACTTCGATGGCGGCTGACTTGGTGCTGTACTCTCGGAGTGGCAGGGCCGCCGATCCTTTTCCGGAAGACGGAGGCACAGCATCAGTCCCCAGGCTCTGAAGCGGTAAAGCACGAGCAACTCGCACAGTTCGAGATCGGTAATACATCCAGTCGTCTTCCAAGCATTCCCATGGCAGCCACACCAGCCACGCCCACGCGTGGCAAGCCGCTGACCGGATCCTCACTTCGGCGGTTTTCTCAGATGGGTCATCCCGAAGAACCTTGCCCCACTGCTCGCAAACAAACAGCAGGCTGTCGTCCCAGTCGAGGGCCGTGTGTGCCTCGACCGCAGGACGTCTGCAGCCATCACACGAACAACTCGCAAAAGGCCTTCGTCAAACCCTTCATCTCCGTCAGCCACCGCGTACAGCTCGGGATCATGCACCGAATTCACAAACTCAAGCCACTCTTTGAACCATTGGATTCGCTCCCTGCTCCCTGCAGCAAGCATGCTTGGAGGGCCAGGGGCAAACTGCATCAGCTCAACATATAAGTCTGCAAGTAAAGGGCTCGAGGTGCCCTGCTCGAGGACTTTCTGCGCTGTCCAGAGCATCGTTGCCGAAGAACCATTTTCCCCATTGTTGTTGTCCTTGTCCTTCACGTTCTCCGTGTCCTGCTCCGAGTGGTGCTGGCTGGCACTCTGGGTTATCTGTATCAACTGCTGCGAGGCCATGGTGTATCTCTGCTCTAGTGCGGCCTCCAGGGTAATGCCGGCTCGCATTGTCATCGCAGTATAAGCCTGCCTGAAAGCAGCATGGGTCGGCATACTAAACGGTCCAGGGCACAGCTCCTTTTGCGCTGCCTGTTCTCCTGGCCGGAGTAGAACAATCATGCAGGAGAGGTTGTCCCTCGACCCGCGCTCGAGTGCTTTACGGCACACGGCTGCAGCTGCCAGCGCTGAATCTTTGGACGACAGCTCATCGGCTGCTAATCGCACCACATCTCTGTTTGGAAAGTTGCCTTCGGATATGCCATCACAGACCAGCAGTAGAAAGTCAGACGGGGCACATTCCATGGTCGTGAACTCCGGCTCAGCCGATATGGGATGGTCCTCCTGTTTGGGGCCACCCGTCTGCTTGTGCAGAGCATCACCAAAGGCTCGGCTGACTGAAAGTTCGCCATTGACACGGGCGATGCCCTTTCTGGTCATGACTGTTCCGCCTGTCCGCAGTATCCTTTCCTGTTCCAACTTGTTGTCGGGTTTGTGATCCGTGGTAAGTCCACCGTCGGTGCCTGGACCTTCCACCATGGAACCATCTGCCCGCCCCAGCAAGACTCGACTGTCTCCGATGTTGCCAACCCGAAGTGTGATATCTTCGGCAGATGGCACCACCAGTGCAAAGGTGCCGGTCGAGCCGCTGGGTTGCTTCGTGTCCAGGAACTCTTGGTCTATTCTCAACATCAGCGACTTCACGGCCGCATCATCAGCGAGCAGTGGTTGTGCTCTGAGCTCCTCTTGTAGTCGCTTCGCTACGAAGGACGAGCACTCCGAGCCACCATGCCCATCGAAAACGCCAAAGAAGCCCCAGGAGTCCTGCATCACTGACACATGTGCATCCTCCATTGTGGGCCTCCAGCCATTCATCTCAGCGATGCCGACCTCGAACAAAGGCCCGGCATCTCTGTCTAACGCTATGGAGGTCACGGCCCTTGGCAGCCCACGTCGTCCCATGATAGCAAGGATTGCCAGTCCCACAAAGCAAGTTTCTACGAAGAGCTGGACAACTGGTGGCTACCTACTGTGCATTGTTCGAGCCACATGCAACCTACCTTTCTGCCTCCCACCTAGCTAGGACGAGCTCCCATTGCAACCTGGAGGCAAAGCCATGTCTCAAAGAGTTCTCAGGCGGGCATAGAAATGTATTTATCAGACAATATTTATCAGAGCATGCTCCGACCCCAGTCAATCCCAGCTGCTGGTTCCAAATGATGGAGCTTGCCAGGCCGATGACTGCGAAGGCGGCCCTGGAAAATGTCGAAGGCTTGTGTCCCAGTGGCTCGGGTCTTGCAGACTTTCAAAATCAACAGGAAGGCCTGTTAGTGGCAACAGCCCATGGCAACACGGCTTTCGAACTTGAGCGACTTGAAAAATGGTACGATAAGCACCTGGTGTACAATAGCGAAGTATCTGCCGATTGTGTGCGCGAGTGATCGCTCTGCTGTAGGCAAGGATGTCAGCAATGACAATAGCAGTGATAACAACGACACGATTCCGATGTATTCTCGTTTACGGTACAGGCATGCATATATAAAACAGAAACAAAAAAGAATAATGTGAAATGCGCTGTACGTATGTCTAACAATCTTTGGTGGAAGCAACAATGCTGACTTCCGGTTGCGATGAAAAAACACCTCCGCCCCTCCTCAAGAATTGATAGAACACAGTGAAAACTGGGGCAGAGGATGAAAAGGGTGTCGGCAGTGGTTGTGGTGGCAGTGTTGTGTTGATCGTAGTAGCAGTAGTAGTAGTAGCAGCAGAAGCAGTAGTTGTAGTAGGAGTAGCAGTAGGGGAAGTAGTAGCGGTGGTGATTTTTGTAGTAGCAGCAGCAGCAGCAGCAGCAGTAGCAGTAGCAGTAGCAGCAGCAGTAGCAGTAGCAGCAGCAGCAGCAGCAGCAGTAGGAGTAGGAGTAGGAGTAGGAGTAGTAGTAGTAGTAGTAGCAGCAGTAGTAGTAATAGTGGCAGTAGCAGTAGCAGCAGCAGCAGCAGCAGTAGCAGTAGCAGTAGTAGTAGTAGTAGCAGTAGTAGTAATAGTGGCAGTAGCAGTAGCAGCAGCAGCAGCAGCAGTAGCGGTAGCAGTAGCAGTAGCAGTGGCAGTGGCAGTGGCAGTGGCAGTGGCAGTAGCAGTAGCAGTAGCAGTAGCAGTAGCAGCGGTAACAGCAGTAGTAGTAGTAGTAGTACTACTACTACTACTACCACTACTACGACTAGCAGTAAAGTAATAGTAGTAGGAGAAGGAGTAGTAGTAGTAGTAGCAGCAGCAGCAGTAGTCGTAATACAGTGTCGCATTACCAGCAGTAACAGTAGCGGTGACAGAGCAGTAGTAGCAGTGAGAGTAATCGTCGTCGTAGTCGCAGTTGTCGTTAGCAGGCGCCGTCTTCGTTGTCGTCGTGGTCCTGGTAGCAGTGGTAGTCGTAAAAATAGAGCGAGGAGCACGAGCAGTCGTAGCTATACTAGCAAAGTCGGCATCGAAGGAGGGATTGGACGGTTGTGATCCTGCTATTAGGCGAGCAGTCGACTCGTGCATACAGTAATGAGCCAGCCAGGAGAAGTGATCGATACCATCTGTTCCACGCAGAAACACTAGCAGGCATTTGACTGATGATGCTCATCATCACCATTGTCATGATGTACTGTGCCGCCGAAGCTCTGCAAAAGCGCTCCAACCACATCCAAGGAAGCCCTCTTCCTCAACAGAGGCTGCTCCATTTGCTTGTTGCCTTGGCACCCAGGCGCTGCAAATATTCTTCTAGGGACAAAGGGCATGCGGGAGTCGTGGCGTGAACTACTGAGCTGGGAACTCATCTTCCACGCGAGGTCGCTGGTACACGAACCCCTCCCATCGCTGCTGACTTGACTTTGAACACAACATCCGCGGCGGAAGCTTGCAACAATCTCGCATCCTGAAACCACGGTCCGGAGATCTTGCTCAAAGAGGTGGCCTGTGCACTAGAATTGCGGCGACAACAGCGAACTCCCACAAAGAAAGCGAGGAGCGGCATGACAGGATGGAGTGCATTGTTTTTTGCTTCGAGAAAGAGCGGTCGGCAGTCCGACTGCCTACTGCACATTATCAGACACTGCGCGTGCGACCGATGGCACTTTTGGCCGGGGCCTGGCAAAGAGGTAGTTAACAGAGTGGCATATGCTTCCAAGCAGAGCACATACCCCTCAGCGCACCCACAAAGGTCGCTCTGCCTTAGCCAGCTTATGCAGCCGGGCAATGATGGTCTTCGCCGGCTCCGCGACGGCCGCATCAGAGTGCTTTGCGCACATCCCGACTTCTTTGCCAATTTTGGTTTCAGAAGCCACCTCCCAGGTTAGCGGTAGTGAATCCAGCTCCTGTAACAGCAGCTTCAGGCCCTTGAGATCATTCGCCTCAAAGCTGTCAATGAGATCTTGCTTCAGCGCCTTCAGCGCCTCTAAAGTGCTCACCGACTTGGTCTCATTGTCCTTTTGAGTTATGAGGGCGACTTGGTCCTTCAAATCCGTATTCTGGGGATCAAGGGCAGTGGCCTCCTTCAGCACCGATAAAGCCTCGCTCGACTTCCCAGTCTCTAAGAGCCGCCAGGCCAGGGTAGATCTGCTCTTCACCTGGCTATTCAGGCCCCTATATCATAGTACCCTTATAGATCCCTTACAGTAACCCTTATAGACCCTTTAAAGGAACCACCAAAATAGCATAGGTAATGATTAAGGCCGCTATATTACGCAGTCTTGGGCCACTCCCGATGATAATCTTGCACTCCAGTGGTCGATCGATAAGGCAACCGATGGAAAGAACACAAGCGCAGTAAGACTTATATATGATGAATATCATGGCCTGCGGTAGATGCGTCCGTCGCAAGGTTTGTGCCAAAGAGGGCCCAAAATTTCGTCCTGTGCTTACTATGCCTGTGGAGCACTGTCGAGATGGAAGGCAGGAACCCTCAGGCTGAGGGATCAACAGAAAAATCAGAGAGGGATCAGCAAAAATCAGAACTCCGGTCATTTTTGAAAGTCAGATGCCTGGGATCAAAAACACATCAAAACCGTGTTCACGGGCATTATGTTGTTCTACGTATATGAAGCCACGAAGCAACACCCAAGCAACACAATATAATCAAACACCCACACACGAATAACAAAACACAAGAATACAAACAAGAATCTTCCCACATACAAACACGGCCATTTTTCGTTTTGGAAGGGGGTTGGCCTGCTCCGCGGTTGTGGTTCCGGTTCCCCGCGGCAGTGCTCCCACACAGGGCCTCTGCATGTGGTCTTCCTCTGGTGCAACTCACGAGCGAGTTGCCATGCACATTCCACTTGCTATTCACTGCAATGTCCAGTTTGAGCAAAGGCACTCCGCGTAAGGAGTTTTCCCTGAGCTGCTTCCAGCTGCTCCTATCTATGTATATGTATGCGTTGTTCACATTCATAGCTCTATGTATGTCACTCTGGCTTTAACCAAAATAAGTATCCATTTGTTTAAAGATGTGTGCATGTATCTGACAGTTCTTAAACGCTTTCCCACATATATCCAAGATAGATAGGCAGGTGTAAATATGGGACATTCAACAGGTGGCTTCATAGTAATGGCTCTATGTTTGTATGTACATGTGCAGTTAGTCAGTGGTATGTGTATACACCAGCGGATTGCATGACTTTTTGGCCGCGGGAAATACATGTCGCTGAAACAACAGTTTGCATACACATTATCAAGCATGTGCAGCTTTCTCGGTATTCCACAAATCCAGATAAGTAGATACATCGACTGGCATAGATACAATATACAAAAACAGACAACTACATCATCCTGTTCTACAATTATATAAATCAACCATAAATGGAACTTCATAGCTGTGACAGCAAGCAGCTTTACATGGAAATCCGCTGATGTATGCCTATATAGTGTGGATTCTAAGTTTTTAGGTGATGGGTTGTGGTTGGTTTGTGTATTCACCAACAGCATACATCAGCTTTGGCTGCTTTTGAAGTATCAGTATATGTGATGACAAGAAACACCATATGCAATATATTGCATGGTCATAATCAAAGGAATCAGGAATGGTCCTATCTTACTGCGGTCACTACGGTTGCACCTGCCTACTGATACTACCGACACATGATGGGTAAGAATGTGCCAGCATATGTTTCTACGGTAAACGAGGATTTTGCTGGTGTTGAACAGCCAGTATTGTTCTGCAGGGTTGATATCCCAGAGGACGGGGATCTCAACTTGTGAAGTTCCTTGTACCTGCGAAAAAAAACCATGCACATCTGTCTCTTCTGCACACTGCTTCTCTTTGCTGAAAATATCAAAATGCAGGGTTCGAATTTGATCCTGCAACCACATCAACCGAATATCGCAATAGCATGTTTCAAGATTACCAGTAATCGGGTCGAAACAATTTTCAAACGGGGATACATAATAAAAGCCAAGCAGGGATAAGATTTTGCTGGCCAACCGGCGTCGCAGCACTGTGGGGCATTGAAGGGGAGGAAGTGCGAGGTGGTTGGGGTCGCAGTATGTATGCATGATGTGTATCCTCTCTTTGCAAAACAACACCACTTTTTAAGTGTCAACGGGCTGCAAAAATTGAAGTTCACAGCATTCAGAGTTTGATATTTTTGATCCCTAGTTGGTCTCTTTTTGACCGCTATATGATTGTTTGATTTTTGTTGATGCCGACCCCACCCCTGGTCGGTCACCAGCCCTCGGTGGCAAGGGGGCGAGGAACACACAGACACATACACAAACGAACGAACAAACAAACAAACAAACACACTCTCGATGGATTCTCAGCGCGTGTGCAGCTGATATTCGCTCGGATCCGAAAGGGACAAGTCACCTCTCGTCCTAAGTCCTAAGGCCCTGCCTCGACCTCCGCCGGAATGCTGGAGATTCCACAGGCCTTTAGGGGCTGAGGCTCTAGCATGTTCCTGCTTCGGCTACTCAGATAGTCCTAACACCACCACAACTGCTGGGACTACGACCACCAAGACATGCTGGCAATGTCCCTCGATTTGACCAACCTAAACCAGCAAGGCTTTAGTCGGTTTGCCGAAGACCCCGAACATGTTTGAGATTTCGATGATCGTTGAAAGGCCTGGACGGCGCACTGAGCGTGCTGTCGAGAAAGCTCGCCGTCAAGGAGTGCAGCTGCGGCGGCATGCGCCCGCGCAAATTCACAGAGCTCGTCATCTTGGAGCCTGAGTGATGAAGTGGGTTAGTGATAGTGACTACGGTTAGCGTACGCTCTTGTATGAAGACCACTAGTAGCAGTCATGCAAACATACCGTCATGGACTGACCCTCTTGTCAATCGGACGAGTCGAGACAAGGGGATTGAGAACTTCGATTGGCATGCCGGGGCTTCTCGCTGGCGAGCCCTATGACTTTATAATGTTTCGACTCCCCCGCTCGCACGCAGCAGGCACGGATTTATAATGCTTAGGGTTACCGAGACGGTGGCTGCCTGAAACTTTTTACCGGGCTACCATCAGGACACATGGTGCACATGCATGGCCATCACGCGCAAACATAATATCGGGCGCAAGCACACCTGCACTCCACTTGACTATCTATCTTGCGCCTTCATCCATATGAGTATATTTCTATGCTCTCTGCTTCGGCCGTATTCATACGTTGATGGAGAACTGACCGCCGGAATAAGAAGCAGAATAGTTACAATCGGGTCATCAGCCCCTCATGCAGCTCAGTATAATTTTAATTTTTTCCAGGAGCTGCTTCAGGAGGCTGTCCTCAAAGTCCAGCATTGTGGGGATCTTCTCTTGGAGCCTCTTCTTAGGATCAAACGCAAACTGCTTCTCCGGCTCCTGGGCCACTGTCAGAAAGGGAGGAAACCAGCTGCTCGTTTAGGATTTACGCTTTACTGCTGGAGATGGAAACCTGAATCCTAAGAAACAAAACAAACACAGGTCCCAGATGTTTGCCCCAGGCTCGTCATCCCACTGCAGGTCGTACATACTATCTCCGGCTTTGCCCTCTTGAGTCTTCCAGCGTCGGCTTGCAAAGATTTCCTCGAACCATACAAGGATGCGCCTCCACCTCTTAAGGGCCAAGAGCTTGTGGCGGCCGTTCTCCATCGACTCGAGGGCTTCTGCCCGGCTTCGCTCGGCCTGGATGCTCTGCAGGCCCTTCCAAGCGCGATCTGTGGGGCCCTGGCAGGCCAAAGCCACCTTCTCCACCTCGATGCGGATGGAGACCGGGCCGCTGGTGTCGGGCAAGCCGGTGTACTTCCCGTCGCTGTAGGCGCTGTGGATGTCCTTCTCCATGTCCCTGATGGGCACACCCTCTCTGAGAATCACCTCGAAGTGCATCCCTTCGGTGACACCTTGAGGTGGGAGCTTCAGGCACTCGCCGACACAAGGAGGCACGAACTCGCCCTCAGCAGCTGCAGCCTCTTCTCCGACAATGAACTCCATGGGCTCCTTCATGCGATCTGCACGTAAGACCCAGCCGTCGGGCCCATTGGCAAGGCCTAACCGGGTGTCTTTCAGAGCGTAGTTCATCAAGAGCTTGGCTACTCGGAAGTGCGCCTGCACGGTGCAAAGCTCAGAAACCACCGGAGCATTTTGGCTTTGCTTGCCTTCCTTAGTTGCTGAGTTCATAAGCCCATAAGGAATCATATTCTCCCAAAAAGTGTAAAGTGCACTTACTCAGCTACTGAGCTTCCTTGATGACAGTGAGGAGGCGTCGGCCATCCCCATCCAGGTCTGTGAACTCAGAGGACTCCAAGAGCTCCATCTCCATCATCAGGGTGCTGTTGGGCTCCTTCTCCTCCTCCATGCAGAACTCCTCAGGCAGGCCGAGGATTTGAATCGCCTGGCGGCGAAGGGCGGTCGGCTTGATCTCCTCCATATTCTTGTAGAGCTCTCGCTGCTCCGGCGTGTCGGGCAGCCACTTGTCAAGACAGCTTCGAATTGCAGCTTCCACGGATGGACCCAGGGCAGACCGTGCCACTTCGAACTTCCCAAGCTCGAAAAGTTGCAAAGTCTTGCCGGCACTGTTCCAGGCCTGAAACACAGACTTCGAGGCATCGTCCATGACCCAGCGCGCCGGCTCTGCCGGTCGCTCTGCAGCCTTTGGCTGTGCTGCCATCTGCGGTCCGGGCTCGGCGGAGAGGCTTCCCGGAGGCTTGCGGGTGTTTAGGAGCTCCTTACCGGCCTGGGTTTTCATGACCACATGGGCGGTGACGACACCGGCGACGCCACTCCTCTCTTGGAGCCACGACCGCTTGATCCACGAGGCGAAGAGGGGAGCGTTCTCATTGGAGTGGAGCTTTCGAACACCTCCATCCTCGGTGATTGGCACCGTGTCGTCCAGGCGCTCTCCTCTCAAAAAGCCACGCATCTTGTCAGCCTGGTCCTTCTCGGCGGTGCGGTTGGCCTTGAGCTGCCGCAAGATCTCGGCGAGCTTCTGCCGGGCATCCGCGTTCTCGGGCTCCATCTCTACAACCGCCTCCAAGTCTTCTCGGGCCTCACGGAGCTTTCCTTGGCCGATGCGGGCCACCCCACGCCGGTAGAGGGCCTTGGTGTTCTTGGAGTTCCTCTGGAGGATCTCCGTAGTGGTGTCTACAGCCCGGGCCCACTCCCGCCTTTTCAGGTCACAAAGGGCCATGTTGTTCTTGATGCCTTCCCAAACCTCATCAGACTTTGTAAGGTGTAGGCAGCATCGCTCTAACATCTCCAGGCTCCCGGAGTAGAGACACTTTGCACTGAAGTAGTCACCCCCCCGGTACTTCTCATTGGCCTGCTCTTTCATCTTCAAAACTTCCACCAGACGGTCTCTGTCAAACCCTGGTGGGATGTCCAATGCATCTGCGCCTTGCTTCTGTGCATTTTCCAGTGCCGGCTGGTCCCTCGCCATCAAAATTCGGCAACCCTAAGATTAAAATCATGCAAGGCGGACTGCTTGGGCCAAGCTCCGGAGACCGTGACTAAATTTCGAATCTTCCACAACTTCGAAGATACATGACATCACCCAGGTATGTGTCTTTCCTGTCAGTGCAACAGCAGGCTGCCCTCCACCTCAAATTCAGGTTGCGGAGCGCTGCGCCGGCAATGTCATCCAGGGATGCCTCAGCCATACGGTTTCGACACGCACACTCGCTCAGGGCAGGCACGGATTCATGAGTCTCTGACGTTCCATACGGTTTAGGGTTTAGGGTTGCCAGGCCAGTATGCCTGAAGCAAGGCTACGCAAGGACAACTCGGCAGAAAGGTCTGGAACCCGAAATTACAGGTGACGCGGGATCTCTCCTGAAACAGGGGCAGGGTGGGGTAAGGAGGGTCAGCCGGGCTGCTCGATTGCAGCAGCCAGCGGAGTCAGCAGACAGTCGCACAGCCTCAGGATTTCTCCGGTTTTCTTTCATCGGATCTCTTGACACCCTGGTGCTTGAAGGGAATGCACAGAGAGGCAACAATCTGGTGCTGTCGACAGCTCCTGATACCGATATGGGAGCTTCAGAACATAAGTCATCACAATACAACTTCAAAATAAAGGTCTTTGATATGAGGCCACCCACGAGCACGACCCTTAGTTTCAAGAGCCCGCCCCCCCGACACGCATATGATGGTTATCAGGCAGATCTTCCAATATGCCTGACTATTCCGTTTATGTGTACTGATGCTCGTACATGCTATCTGCTATCTTTATATGAAGTATACCGCCATCATTGTTACAACGACACGCAGTATGGATATCACTATCATCAGTACAACTGTTAGCATTCTGATGCTCTGAGTCTGATAATGATGTTTGCTTGCGGTATCCTTGCCCAACTCAGCCGGCGACTTCCTCCTCAAACTCGGCCTGCCGAACCTTGGTTAAACTGAGTGCTGGTGCACGCCTGCATTTCTGAGACCATGCTGCTAGCATTTATGTCGTCATTGCGGCGGGTAGTAGCTGGATGATTGCGATTACTCACTCATGATTATTCTAATTGTCTGTGCGAATACTGTTACGACTCGTCTGTAAGTATTGATTCTGATTTTTAACAGATGCGACTAGGTCAGGTCTTGGGGATGCGAGGCTGTCGAGCCTCATCTCGAGCTCTACAGGCTTTCATGGTCTGACTCCTAAAGACGAAAAACAGCTTCAGGGAACAGCCAGATCGGCGGGTGGTGAGCTCTGCTGATAAACTCTGCTTGGCGGTCAGCATAATGCAACCAAATGGCTGGCAACGACTTGCGTCGTTTCGAATCCATCACGATGGAGCTCCATGCCTTCGTAGAATGCAATATGCATGGACAGTTTGCAGGCAATCGACGCTGGATAAACATGCGTCCAGCGAGACGCTCAATTTTTTGCTGATCCAACAGCCCGCTACTGATTAGAGGAATGACGTCTGTTACAACATCCTGGGGCGTTTAATAACTACTAAGCTGTTATTGTATCAAGTGGCCCACCAAGCAAGGTCCAGGAAGACCTCTCGCCAGCAGTGTTGGAAGGGCTCCGAGATCAGCGACAGCCTCAGCGCATGCTTTGGCTGTTCTGCATATGTGTAGCCTGTGAAGAAAACAGAAGTGCAGCGGCAAAGTTGTCGACATTTGGTGCACGATGCGTTACACTTACTGCTGGTCAGTACGGCTTGTCTTCGGCAAGCATGTCCACAAGTGCAGGTGAGGCTCACTAGCAATGCCCGGCAACGGGCAACATGTTCATGTTTCTGCCGCTGGAACACCTGCCAATGCATGAGTTACGAGTGTCTTTTTGCAGTGGGATGGGATTGTCACGGTTTTGTCCAACCATGCTGGGCCTTCCATTCTTCTTGCCACTCTTGCTGGGCCGTGGCATCTCCCCTCTCAGAAGTTGAGGGGAAGATCCATGACCTCAGCAATGGCAGGACCAGGAGCTAGAATGCCGTTTTTTCATACTGAAAAGCACGAAACCATGGAAGCCATTAAAACCCTGTGCAAACCATAGAAAATCCAAGCGACCCCTTTAAGACTCGGCTTTTGCTGAGCCGGCGGCACCAGGCCCTCCAAAGAGACGTGCCCGCTCTGGTCACGCGGCAAGACATCGAGCAAGAGATCGACGTCCTTATATACACAGTACTTGTATGTGTGTAAATAAATAAATATATACATATATATTAGAGAGAGTTATATGTAATGTAATTATATACAAATATATATAGAGTACATATATATATATATATATATATATATACAGATGTGTATATCTATATATCTATATATATATATATATTCATATGTGCACATAGATAAGATGCAGGTGTATAATATTCACACATACTCACACACATTTAGATAGATAGTTAGATAGAGAGATAGATAGATAGATATGCAGATAAATAAATAGATAGATAGATAGGTTGAGGCATTTCGAAGGCCGTATAGGCTTCAAGGGCTCAAGCTCTCACAACTCGGCACAGCCAAATGAGGTCTCTCGGTGCGCAGTCGGATGCAGGGGCAGGGTTTATCGGCTGTAAAGTCTTGATTGTTTTGGAAGGGTTTCACACTTTCAAAAGCCTGCTTCAAGCATTCTCGATGACACGGCAAGGCTGCTTTTTGCTTGTCCGGGCTAAAATGCCGTCGGAACCACTCCCTTACGCTGCTGCGTCGTGGGAAAACTCTTTGAAACCGAGACAGGCTGTATCAATCTTTCGTGTGATCGCCCGTCATCAACAAAGTCCCAAACCACCTCACAGTCTTCATCTGATCGGGAGGCCGGTGGTCATATCAATGTTCATGGCCTCTCCACGGACGAACTTGGCAATGTTGTCACCGCAGCCATCGACAACCCGCTGACGAGCCTCTACACGCTGCCATCCAATATGCGGTGTGAGGATCACATTCTCAAACTCATCGAAAACATCATAGAGAGGGCTGTCTTCTGGGAGCGGTGGCGGGGGAGCCGAGCCTTCACCGAAGACGTCAAGGGCGGCACCCGCGATCTTCTTCTTGCGCAGGGCATCGATAATCGCCTCTTGGTCAACGATGGGGCCACGCGCGGTGTTGATGACGTAGGCGGTCGGCTTCATCTTGTCGAAGCACTCCGCATTCAGAAGTCCCTTGGTGTGCTTGTTGAGCGGCACCATGGGGCTGATGAAATCCGACTGCCGCAAGAGGTCATCGAATGTCACCACCTCCACGCCGGTGTCACGCATGCCCAGTGGTGTGGATGGCATGTCTGAGACGATGACCTTCATACCGAGTTGGAGCGCCTTCTTGGAGATGTTGGAAGCGATGTAGCCCAAACCGCCAATGATTCCGTAGGTCTTGCCCCGGATCTCGAAGTGGTCCAAGTGCCCCAGGTGGCACTGCTGCATGTAGCGCCGATCGCCTTTTGCCAAGGCCTTCATCTGCGGAGCCAAGCTGCAGGACAAAGCCATGACCAATGTGATAGCATAGTCTCCCATGGCCTCCGTGGTGTACTCGGGCACGTTACAAATGGCGATGCCCTTCTCGCGGCAGGCGTCCAGGTCGATGTTGTTGTAGCCCGTTCCGGCCTCTGCAATCAGCTTCACAGAAGGAGGCAAAGCTCTGATGATGTCACCTGGGATGGGGAACTCCTTGTTCATCACAATGTCCATGTTCTGTGCACGTGGCACGATCTCCTCGGTGGCAGAGATGTCGTAACTGGTGAACTCCGTGACATCGGTGACCTTCTTCCAATCCATGCGGCCATCGAAGTCCAAGCGCGCAGCATTGAGCATGACGCACTTTGGCTTCGAGGCGAAGCTGCGGTAACTCAGGCGCGAGGAGCTTAGGGAGCTGCGCAGCGCCCGGGAGAACATGGCGGAGGAGTGGACTTCGAGAAAAGGCGTGACCTTTTTAGCCTGAGAAAAATCTTGAGCCGTGGCCCGTCTTTATCAAACACCATGTTTACAAGCACGGGTAAAACGAAGTTGTTCCTGAACACTTCCACCGTGAAGCAGCGCCAACGTCGCAGTGCAACCCTCGGGCCCCGGCGCTCTCCTGGACAAAAGGCAGCGCCTCGGCTGCGGGGTGCCCGCGATGCTGTCCGCACTCAGAATTCCTCCGTCCTAGTTCGGCTCTGCGCCCTTTGCAGCAGCAGGGTCAGGGATGCATCTGAGAAGTTCGACGGGATCGCGTAGCCACCTTGGAGCAGCTGGTGATCTCTGACCCCCTTCTTTGCAGATCTCAGCCACTGCGGTTCGGAGGGCCTATTTGTTGGGGTCTTTTTTTTTTTGCTTTTCCTTAGTTTTACGTTTTGGATGGATTTGGCGTGATTTTCCTTGGTTTTCCTACGAAAAAACATATTCTTCTCCTTGATTTTCCTTCGGGAAAGCATGTGAAGGGAAGGCGAGGAAGGAAGGAAAGAAGGAGGGAAGGAAGAAAGCTGTGGCACAACCAGAACCGCAACCACAACCACAACCACAACCTCGACCTCAACCTCAACCACAGCCACAACCACAACAACAACCACAACCACAATCACAACGGCAACGACAACAACAACAACCGCCACAACAACAACAACAGCAACACTAACCACAGCCACAACCACAACGACAACAACAACAGCAAGGNACCACAACCACAATCACAACGGCAACGACAACAACAACAACCGCCACAACAACAACAACAGCAACACTAACCACAGCCACAACCACAACGACAACAACAACAGCAAGGTAGTGTCAGTTATCCTGACAGGAACTAAGAAAAATCACACCAAATCCGTCCAAGATGCAAGCTGAATACGGTTTCTCTTCGGTCAAACCAAGCAAAAGAAGCAAAGTCCAAAATGTACGGCAAACGGTTTATTCCCTGGAAAAACGCAAGGTGACGTACTCTTCGCTCGAGGTATTGTAGGTTTTCTTGGGAAAACCAAAGACAATCGCACGCAGTCCGTGCACGATGGAAAAAAGACGTTGTCCCGACAAAAACCGAAGATAACGTACGTTTTACGCAAGTTAATGTAGGTCTTCCCGCGGAAAACCAAGAGGAATCACACCAAATCCGTCCAAAATGTAAGAAAAACAGTGTTTTCCCGAGGGAAAATCAAGGANCCCCCCCCCCCCTCTTCCCCCCCAAAAAAAAAGACCCCCCCAAAAAATCCACCCGTTCACTCCATTCTGAGGCCAAGGCTCCTCCAAACAGAGAAGCAGCTCACTCCCTCAGCAGAGGCAGGGCGACATGCTCTGGTGTTGTTGCGGGAGGCCGTCATCTGAGGTGGCGACCATGGCTCCGTGTGCTTCGTGCAGCACCTGAGAAGGCATGTCTCGTCTCGTCCGCACATGAACAAACTCGGTGCAGGCATTCGGGAACGAAGGACGGTCAATCCAGCAGCAGAACCAACAACAATTAGATAGATAGGCAGCTAGATAGATAGATAGACCGAAAGACAGACAGACAAACTAGAAAGATAGGTCTCTGTATAAATATGTGTATATACACAAGTACATGTGCACATACATATGGATGTACATCAGCATATACAAATACACATGTTATATATACACTCATACACATGTATGGTTTGTATGTGGAAATATGTGTCTCCCGGCCTGCCTACCTACAAACCTACCTACACCCATATATCTTCCTGTACAGTTCAACTCTCGCAACTAGTCTTAAGATTGCTGTCCAGCTGCTTTCTCGTACATCCGTTGTGCCTGCCCGAAACAAAGGTCAAGCAGCACAACGAACCATCTGTCACGAGACGCTGTGGGCCACTCTGAAAAATCGAGGCGTGCTGTTACCGGGTTCAAGAACCTTAGAACATGACGACTCGCAAAGCACGACCACATGATTCGACAGGCTCGAAACATGAAGAACAGCACTCAGCGAAACCGCAGCCCCTAAACCCAACATGCTTAAACTCTACCAGCGTAAGCCCTGGAAACCCTAAAGGGCCGGCCTTGGGCAGCTGGTATGCACGCCTCGCACTTCGCACGACATCGAGCCAAGCCGCCCAGGCCAAGTCGAGAAAAATCTCCTCAGGACACAGGATTCCTCTGTTTGTGTGTGCGAGTGAGTGTCTGCATATGTATGTATGTGTGTATATATAAATACATTAATATGTGTTGTTTGCCTCCTGCTCTGCGCGAGCTGCAGGGTGAAGAAAAGAGGTGAACCCGAAGACTGCTGACTACCTGCGAGTTGTAATACATATATATATATACATATATATATATATATATGTGTGTGTGTGTCTGTGTGTATCTGCTTGAACGGTTTATTTAGTCATGTATGTATATGTATACATATGTATATATATATACATATAAATAAACAGAAAGCGTCACCCTCAGGGCCCGGTTTTGTGTGGTTCGTAAAAAGCTTAGATACTGTTAACTACCGGTTCTTTCTATCTTCCTGGATGATATCTTTGATACGGAGAAATAGACTTA